>JASMMZ010000001.1:41430426-41615013 GCA_038502455.1 Anisogramma anomala | reverse complement strand
ACACGCCGAGCAGCGCGGCGCCGTAGCCGAGCTGGCCGAGCGCGGGCGGCAGCACGCCGCCGCCGCCGCCGTGCAGCAGGACGGCCAGGCCCAGCGTGGCCGCGCACTTGACGGCCGTCGCGACGGCCTCGGCGCGCGCGCGCGCCGCCAGCTGCAGGCGCAGCTGGAGGAGCACGAAGGCCGGCTCCGCGAGCAGCTCGAGCAGCGCGGCGAGCGCGTAGAGGTACACGGCCGGGACGAGGAACGGGGTGGATGCGAGGGTGGCGGGCGCGAGGGCCTGCAGGTACAGCGCGCCGAGGGCGGCGGCAAGGAGGACGCCGAGCAGCGGGGCGAGAGATGCCAGGTTGACGGCTGCTTGGGCTGCGTTGGCGTCGTCCAAGGCGGTCCTGCTGCTGCTCGGTGTTGAGTGCACCGGCGGTGAGGATGGGGCAGTGGTAGGGCTGATGGAGGTAGGCCCCTGCCGCTGAATCGCAATCCGCAAACTCTCCCGGGCGAAAAACAGCACGCTCAGGTAGTAGACCTCGAGCTGCGTCGCGATGCCCAGTAGCTCAGCGGTCAGGTAGCGCAGGAGGAGTTGGTTGGCGACGAAGGTGATAGCTCGTGAGGCGAATTGCAGGGCGATGAGGAGTGTAGCGCCCAGCATGACCCGAGGCGCTGGTTGAGGGCGTGGGTCTGCCATGGCGCGTGAGTCCAAGGGATTGGCGACGAGGACTCGAGCATGGCAATTGCGCTTTTGGACCTGTGAGATGTGTCGTCAAGGGGTCGTCCTGGTTAGGAATGTAGGTCACCATTCAAGGTGTGGCTTCAGCCTTTTCAATACGTGGCGGTGCATGGCCTTTGTGGTGCCATCGTTGTCTTGTTTGTCGTAAAATTCATGCCTATTATTACATAATACCGTTAAAATCTTTCGATATAACGGTTTTACATTTTTCCAGTAGCGTTTCAAGTAGTACTTTAAGAAGACAATGATTTACAATTTTAGAATTAAAATAAATAGTATTGGTAGGTATTAGGTTGTTGTTATAGATATTAGTTTATAACTTGGGTAAAATATCGAGAATATAGCTTGTAGTAAATTGATGGATTATCAATTTTGTTCGAATATGGGAGCTGGTTATCAGGCTCCCATCTGTTCATTTATGTAATGAGGCAAACCCAATCCTTTGTGTTCAATAAACATTTATCTCTCCTTTTTATATAATACACATCAAAATAAGTAGTTTAACTTAACATTGTGATTTATATGCGAATGCAGTAACCGATATCAATCATATTACATTTACAATAATACACGATTAACATTTTATCATTATTTATGTAGTGTTAACATCATAGAAATTCTAGAGAAGCATCAGAAATAATAACTAAACGAATAAGTTACCATTACCCATGCTGTGTATATGATACGGCATCAATTCTGTAAAATGACACAAATATAGTAAATATTATGCAAATTATGATATATAAAACAGAATCAACATAAGGAATAAGCTTCAATAATATAATGTTATTCATTAGTAACGGATGAGATGTATATTGAGTTAATATTATAGCGGTTCAAATTGAATCCTTTAAATATTACATTAACAAAGATAGAGATAATATCAACGATAAGCCTTTCATTCAATTTTTAAATTGAAAGTAATTGTATCAGAATCCAATGTTTATCATTATTATTCTGCTGTTGAACATCGCATTTGGATTGTTGCAGAGTGTTAGTAGGCTATCGTTGCAACATAGTTGATTCAAATTACTGTGGTCGAAGTAACTGGTGCTGCATTGAAATTGGTAATGAGTTGAAAGTTCTAAGTTTGGCAGACCGCTAGCCGGTCTGCAAACTAATTTGTATTGTTAACTGCTTTGGCTTGTGCCCTACCTTAAAGTGAGTACGTAGTGTACTTAACTTGTAGTCAATACAGTTAATTCCACAAATTGTAGTCAATTTGCAGTAAGTATAATTAAGTAATTACAAGTATAGTTAACTTGACCATACTGTATTTGACTGTTATTCGAATATGAGCGGCTTTTTGTTTTTATACCTATACGATAGCGTGGCTGCCTACCAGTTGATGGAAACTCTTGAAGTCTCTTTTCAATTTACAAGCCAGACCCTCACGAATTCCAGTCATTTTACATTAAAACTAACATCAATTACAGCCTTTTGCCTTACGTATCCGAGCCTTCCGTTCTTTAACTCCCGTAAAAAAGTCTTTCGACACAAACTTACCCCCATTACGTATTCCAATATTTAAGTATTTTTTTGCCAGTAGCTTTACCTAGTACCACCGCTACCATTACCACCATTATTATTACCCTAGCAGCTCTTGGGTTTGCTAGGACATCCCTATTCCTTAACGTTACATGCCAGGAGGTCTACGTAGCCCTAGATTCATATAGTTATCGTGTTACTATTTATAAACCGTTTTAGGGAATTATTAAGCGTAGCCTTGGTTATAGTGTCGGCGAGGTTATTTTTGCCGTTAATTTACCGGAATTTATCGATTTATCGGATCTTCTATACTTTCCTTAAGATTATTACATTTATCATTGGACGATTTTATTTGTTATACCTAATTTTTATAGGTATTAGTAAAATCTTCAGGAGTCTGTAGATAAAACTACAGGTATTAAAGATAATCCCAGTTATTTGGTAATAATTTTTAACGTGCCATCAGTTACTACAATAACAGTAAAACCTATCATTATATCATAAACTTTTAAAGCTGGCACGTTATTTATTATACGTGTATACTTAACCTATGTCTAATTTATAAGGTTTCCGGTAATTATAAGTTACTTATCAGACCTTTCCTTGTTAATAAGTATTATAAGGAACACGATTTACAATATGAGATTGATATTATTTGTGAAATAACTATTTGAAATAATTATTAACTTCGGCGTCGTCAAATACGCTGAAACTATATCAATACCTGTTTCTAAATTTCTTATTTACAACTAAATCCTTTTGTTTAACTTATCGAAATTCTTGTCTTATAGATCCTATATTTTCGCTGTGATTGAAAGGTCGTACAAAGTCTTCGGTTGCCATAACTTGGAAATATCAGCTGTCAAGAACCTTTAATCCAGGTATTATTTTGAACTTACCCTGTTAGCCTTGTCAATCATCTCTAGGTTTGTAGCTAGCTCTTTTTGGCGCAAGTTAATATACGTGTTACATATATCATAACCCGCTTCAATATTATAAATATGAATTAATGATCCGTTAAAATAAAATTGTATACCTTTAACAAATGTCTTAATCGGTTAACCTTTTTCAAGGTTCAACCTTGCGATAACACTTTATTTCGCTGCTATAAACCAAATGTTTTCAAGGAAAAAGGTGTTGTAAATTTATATGCTTACGATACCGAAGTCTTTCGCTTATATATTGAACAAAAAAGGGCCCAATATTGAGGTCTTTACACCCAGTTTATTTTTAAATTACGTTTGATACATTCAAAACTAAAAAACTCCTATTTTGTTGAGTCTATATAAAGGGTTAAAATAACGTATTACCGTGCTGGCTATAAATTTATCCTTTAATTTTTTCGGTCATTCTAACAGTATAATGCGATAAAGATCTATAGAAGATTGTGTATACGATCATGTAATATTACGTCTATTAAATATAAACTTACCGCTTATGCTAGTAATTCAATGGACAGTAATTATAATGATTAAAAATTAAATTATTTTCTGGATTATAGGCGATTATGTAAAAGTATAGTCTTAACCTTCATTATAGTATACTTAAGCGATTAACCGTAAATTTTTTTAGAGCTGGTCCGTAATCTTACTTTTAACTTCGTGGGTTATTCTCGACTTGAAAATGTTACATTTTGGCCTTCAATTACGTTAACTGTATAAGTTAAATAACGTTTTGTGTAAAAAAGCCGTTAATTTCCAACCGATCGCTTCCCTCGAAATATTTACTAGGTGTATTAATAATGCCCTTAATACTTAATTCGAGGGCATCATTTCCATAAGTCTTTTCATTTTAACATAACTACACCGTTTTATATGCTCTCTCGAGTTTATAATCATCGTTATAGTTCTCTTTTTTAGTATGTATCTTCTTTTTTAGTGGTTTTCTACGCCGTTAGCGTATTATCAGTTTATTAATAATCGGTTTAAGAGAATTATGTTAACTAAACCATTAAGTTTATGAGTTTATGACGTAAAATCTTTATCAGATTCAAGGGGTATTTTATACGGTTTAACCTATATAATACGGAAAGTAATGTATTTATTAGAGGATTTAAAAACTGCATTGAGGTTAAAAATAATCAATATCTTATAAAGTCCATCCCATTTACATAGTTTTCGCCATGTAAAATCTTTTATTTGAAAGGATAAGGATATCACGTGGGTTATCGATGGTTTATTCCTAGTGTTAATAACATTATTAATATAGCGGCGTTCCGGTTTCTTTTTTAGGTTTTGTAAGGATTTGCTATATGTTATAGCCCGTTTTTAGGTATTTAATAATGATGAAGATTCAGTCATTATATATGAGTAGGCCCTAAATACCTGTTAAGTTGGTATAATGCCATTCGGTCTAACTGTATCGTTAAGACCCTTTATAGTTATCTAAAGTCGTGCTTTTTAATTTGTAAAACTTCTAATTTCCAGTGTAAGGATACTATAAGCCTTTTGCAAAATAACGTATGCTTTTTCGACCTTATTAATACTCTAATATCCTTTGATTAAAGCCTGTTTATATTAAATTCCAATCGACTTTGTATTATTTTCAAACTTTATCGAGATAAAGTTGGTATTAATGTTATGAATGAATAAGTTGAGTGATGTTAGGCTCATTTCAATCTACAAAGTACATAGTGTTTTTTGCTTTTTACTTTACTGTGATATCATTCAAGAATTTGGCATCGTGAAAAGCTGTAATAGATTTAATAACGTAAAGTATTGGTTTATAGTTGAGGTAAACCAAGTTTACGAAGATTTCAGAATGAAAGTTTTAATTTTTGTTTAACGTGAATTTTAACTTTCAGGGTGTTTGGAAGTGTGTTTGGTAGTGATGACCAAGCTGTTTAATTTTCTTTTAGCAGTGGTAAATCTATATTACTGTAACTAGTCGCCTTTAAGACTTTGTAAAGCTTACTAATCATCGGTTGTTTGAACCGATGATGTAATTAAATAAGTTCTAATTACGTTAGATTTAATACTATTGTCTTTAGGCCTTAAAAATGAAACCAAAGGTTCCTTCATTGAAGACTAGAAGGGAACCTCTAGCTGACTTAAACCTTAAATAATCTATTAGCTTCAATATTAAAGTTAATACCAAGGTTATTTCATATACTTAGGGTAGAGAAGAAAAATGGTAGGTAAATTCAAAATAGGGAAAATAATAAGATTAACAACGATAGTAATAGTCGTCGATCCCATTAAAAAGAGCTCTTTTCTAAGGCTAAAGCCAATTCTATCTATATCGGTATCCGTATAGTCAGATTTCGTAGTAGTATTAATATCCCTTTATAACGCAACGTATTGTAAATAGCCTCTTGTAAAATATTATGTTACCCCAATATTTGGCATGATATCTTGTGTTATAGATTCGGGCCATTGGCCATTGAGTATATTGTATACGTGAATATGCACGTAACGGAATAGGTAGTACCCGGTCCGGGCTCAGTTCGAGTGCGGACCGGGTAAGATCTGGATGCGGACCGGATATGGTTCTTTCACGGCACGTATAAAGGAACGTGACGGACTAGGTACTAACCATACCTATAGGTTTTGAACGGTAAGCCATGATAGACTTTTTTAGTTTTTTTTACCGTACTTTAATAGTAAACCCTATTTAGCACTTATTTGATTTATCATCGTAGGTCAGATTATAACGTATTATTAAGTTTTTTTTTTTTTCATTTTTCCGAAGCATTATTATTTATAATGGACGAATCGATAGTAAACGTTAATAATTTTGCGTTACACTTTAACGTTATCGGAGAGGATAGACCATCAGTAAATATTTAGTTTTTTTACCTTTATAGATATCCCTCCTACCTTTTTGGAGTCAACCTAAGCCGATATTTCTCATTTATAGGATATTATAGGTCATATTGCGTCGATTGTAATATAACTATAATGACCGGATTAATCGATTTTAATTATCGACTTTATAATTAACTTCGTTCAGGTTGTTATAAAGATTTAAAAAATCGAAGCCGAATTATTTACGATTTACGTTAGTTGATTTTACAGGTTGAAGGTAAGCGAAAACGATATAATTAATTATAATTCGACGGATTTACTTTTACGTAGGCAGCGATGCGCGAAATAATCGAATTTATATTAGAAGTATATAAGATATAAATTTCAAAAGGTCAGTATACGTTTTTTTACGTATAGGGATGTTATATAGCGATTGTAAAATAAGCGGTTACGACGTATTACGAAGCCGGAGGATATAAAGGTATATATAATATAGGGAAGTTTTTTAGTTAAAACGAGGCGGTATTTAGCGATTTTTACCGCGCATATAAGGTATTGGTCGAATTGAAAGGTTTGGTTATAAACGATAAAAACTTGTAGGTATTATTTGTTATTAGTTTCAAGATGTTTTTAGCTTAAACGGGAGATTTAAATTGGCTTTCGGCCGTAAAATGTAACTATTTACGTTTACAAGTATCGCTAAAGATTTGAAAAAAATCTATTATGACAGTTGTTAGTCGGATAAATTATGTTGTAGCCCTAAAGAAGTATCGTAAACTCGCAGATAAGTAGAAGCTCTTGAATTTAAAAAAGTGTTTTAATCGTTAATTAGCGGAACCCATATAGACCTAATTACTAAATGGTAATAGAATTATAACCGGAATCTACGGTTTTAAAGTATTTTAGTTAAGGGGTCGTAATAATTGTGGTTAATCATTTTAATATGGCGGCCAGTTATTTTAGTAAATCCGTTCGGTACGCGTTTAGGATTAAAGACGTAGGGCTAGGTAGACAATGATAAAGAAACGTTAGGTTAGGTTTACCTCGAGGCGTTACGTACGTTATGGCTTATTGGAACATTACTAACGTGGCTGCGAACTCCGTCCAGTATTTCTTTTTGCATAGATGTATACGGTCTAAGTCGAAAAAGTAGAAGAAGGTTTCTCATTAACAACGACGGGGAAGGTTTAAATTTTGGATATAGTTTCGTTTAGGGATTATATAGATTGAACGACGTAATTATAAAATTAAGTAAAAAGGAAATCGGTTCAACTAAAATACATATAAATAAGGATCTATTTTTTTCATAATCCTTTTTTTTTTTTTTTAGATATTTAAGTCGATTCTTACCATAATTGTTATTATGTTGTAAGCGAGGTTTTAATATAACGGTTAAAACAAATTAAATTAGGCTATTATATCTTCAAAATCTATTTACGACATTAGAGTTATGGAAAAATACGTGTATTACTCAAATAGCCAAGTTTTTTTTAAATTTAAATGAATAGTCGAACCTAATGTCAATATATATTATTTTCGGAATAGCGCGTGATATAATTTTTAGAATACTTTAATACGATACTAATAGGTGATTTTCAACATTAGCTGTAATATTTCAATGGTTTAGAGTTAGGGAGGCTTAATTATCGACGAAATAATAGTACGTTTTAAGATAGGGGATATTTTGGGTGTAGTAGGTTCGGTTTTTTCCGGTTAAGTAAAGCGTTTGTACCAAAAGATATAATGTACGGGGGATCCATTCCGGTTGGTTTTTGTTATAAGCCTTTGCGAAATTATGTGGATTTTACAAACGACGATAATAACTATGGTTAAACAGGAAAAACATTAATTACGCCTCTTATTAAAATTCATAGAATTCCGCAACCTATTTAATAAGGATAAGGCTATAGCTTTACCCTTATATAGGGGAAGATTCGATTATTATGTTTATATTAAATTCAAAAGAGAAGTATTTTTATTAAAACAATTTTAGAAGCCATTATATTGAATATTACAAAATTAATCTTTCAAGTTTTAATGTCAGGTTACGAATTTAATAAATAAGGGTTAGGTTTGTGTGAATTTTTTATGGGTTGTAACGTTGATATTAATTATTTTGAAACCAGTGGAGGGGGGGAGGTAGTGGTTTTCTATCAATTACTGGGTATTAAATAAAATTATGGAGTATGACCATTTTTTTATTTTTAATTAAAAAAACCCTACGTATTCTGTTGAAGTCGATATAATTTATAAAGTTGTATTTTTAAGTGGATTTTTACCGTATCCGGGTTATATCTATGCAAGAGGAATTAATGGCGTTTCGTATACGGTTTGGGTTATTTAAATAATTGGTTACCTTTTTTGGGTCAACAGAAACGCCGGCGACGTTGCAACAATATATTCATTATGTAAGGCGAATATGTTGGATAATTTCGTTATAACGTATTTAGACGACCGGTTAAATTTTTTTTGGTAATAAATAGGATTATATGGCAAAAGTTCGCGTGGTTTTGGAACATTTCATAATGCGAGGCTAAATCTAGATTTGAAAAAGTCTCATTTCGTAGTTAACAAGGTAAAATACATAGATTTTATTGTAACGGTTAATATAGGTATCCGTGTCGATTCTGAAAAAGTTCGAGTAATCCGCGAGTAGGAATTCTTACGTATTATCTGGGAGGTTCCATGTTTTCTGGGGTTTGTTCACTTTTATCGTAATTTTATTAGTAATTTTTCCGAATTAGCGGATTATTCCAGCTGTTTAACGAATTCGAAGAGTCATTAGGCCTCGACGGGATAAAAGAAGTATATATTTTAAACTGTCGAAAATACCTTTGTTACGGCCTCGATTTTAATATATTAAGATTTTAATCTGTTAGCACTGGTTAGAACCGACTATTCGAAAACGGAGTTAGGAGGGTACTTGTTATAACGGGATAAAACTAATATTTTAAAGTTGATCGCTAATTTTTTTTCATACGATTAACAAATACGAAACGTAATTATATTATTCACGATAAAGAGATTTTCATAGTGTTGTTCCATTTAAAAATATAGTTATATAGTATTCGTATACCGTTTACCGTTTTAATAAATTAATAAAGAATTGATTTTTTTTTATTACGTTTGATTTTAAAACATCAACACAAATAAGCCGAAGTTTTTTCGCTTTTTTCAATACAACTTACAATATAGGCCCGTCATTTATGGCGTCTGTCCTAATAAGCTTACCTGTAAATTGTAAAATAAAACCGAACTTAGGGAATGCCGTACGATGGCCTTTTTACATTTTTCAATTACCACGTTAAATATAGCATTAATGGATTTACATATTAAGGGAATATAAATTACGGCGGGTTATATAAATGAATTTAACGAAACGGAGACTTGGTTATTAAATTGCGACGACATGTATTTTAAAGGTAGGCCGGAGATTTTCGAAATGTCGCTCAAAGCGTTACCGCCATGAGTCCGGTTTAGGTACAGGTTCTTATCGGAAATAACATCGGGGGATTTTAATGCGACGAAACCGGCAGTACCGTTATGAATTCAGCCCGCATCAAACCCGTCGATATCGTTAACGTCCTGTAATTACCTTATTTTCGACTCAGGTATATTAACAAAACTATAAGACGAAGGAGCATTGAACGATTTATCATATAAATTTCTTCTATTAGCGTTTTTTGAAGGCGTTCGGCCATTTTTACCCAAAGTAGAATAAGTAGTGTAAATCTCGAATTACTGGATTGACTCGCGGGGTGTATTTCGTTACAGTAGTTCTTTATAACTATTAAGTTAGGAGTTATAAACAAGTAAGATGATATACTAAACTTACGATTTGTTTATTATGACTTATTCAAGTAAAAATATTTTATATTGTTCTTTTAACGTTTTACTATTGGGAAGGGATAAATATAAATATTTGACGTTTAGATCTAATATATATGTAATATAGCGAGACGATATTTCGATATATTTTATAATAATTCATTTTACCGCTCCATATTTCAAATTAGTATTAGGCGTTTATTTTTGTCGATTTTATAATTAATTTGACCGTTATTTAAGGCGGTTCCCAATATTTATTAGTTATTACGGATCGTTTTTTTTTAGTTTATTTCGTTCAAGATTATATAGTTTATAATTACCGATATGTATATGTAATGATTTCGGGATGTATAATAAAGATTTTATGGACTTTTGGCCTTTATTATTAGTAATTGGGATTGAAATTAGGTAGGTATATTTTAAGCGACGTTATATTCCTAAATGAAAGTTAAATTACCTGATTTACGACGTATTATTTATAAATAGATACCAGTATTAAACGGATGAATTAGGAGGTTTAAAAATATTTACGTATCGTCGTCGTCTTTTCGTAATATAATTAAGATCAATATTTACCTATTCATTAGTTTACGTTAAATAAGCGAAAGTCGACGGTTACTAGGTTTAACGTAAACCGTTTAGTAAATAGGTACCAAATATTACATTTTTCGAAGTTTAACGGGTATATAAAGTCGTTAATAAGTTTGGCGAGGTAAGTTATTATATTTTTAACTTATTTTTACAAGGATGCAGAGCTAGTTTAAACGACGATAGTTTATATTTGGTAATGAATAGGAATGGAAGTAAACTATAGGC
The DNA here is from genome assembly GCA_038502455.1 of Anisogramma anomala. NCBI lineage: Eukaryota > Fungi > Ascomycota > Sordariomycetes > Diaporthales > Gnomoniaceae > Anisogramma > Anisogramma anomala. Next base: position 41,604,414 of record JASMMZ010000001.1, on the reverse strand, counting down.
CACGTTTGGCGAAAAGATATAAAATGAGGAATTAAGTTTAGTCGAGCTTTCGTAATATTCAAACTAACAGTTTAAATAAAAAGCTTAATTAACTTTATAATTAGTACCAGGTAATTGATATTTCGAATCCGTTTAATATCGTTTTGAGTATCTTGGGTAAATACCTTATATTTTACGTGGATTTAGTTAAACGTGTGATTTCAAACCTCTTTTTTTATAAATTTTATCCGATATTTGCCTGGGATGATTTTTGATCTTTAACGACGTAATATAAGGTAAATACATGAAATTCAAAGTTTGAGAAATTTTTCCAGTAAAAATAGGATGGGCTGGAGTTTGCTTCCTATTACTTGAATAAAAGGATTATAACAAGTCGACGTGTGAATTATCAAAGAATTACGAGTATACCGTAGATTTAGATCAAATTAATGCGAAATAAAAAAATATTCGTATTTATAATGACTCGGTATTTAGACGTCGGCGTTAAATTTATAATTAGTGAAAAATGGGAGGCGAGTTCTTCATACCATCGAAGTAATATATTATTTATAAAAAAAAACTTTATTATTAAACGAAGTTATAATATAATAATTTAGGCCAAGTAAATTTTACCCGATTTTTTCGAATATTTCTTTAACTGTAAAACGACTTTGATTATAAGTTAATAAAGATTTACCTATTTATTTTTATTATTTTTATTAGGGTTTGGTAAGCTCCGGTGTTATTAACGTTAGGTGTTTTATTGTAATTAATTTTGGATTTTATGTAAAGTCGGGAGAGGGGGATAATAAAAAGCATGGCGGGTGTTGTTTAGTGTTGAGGAAAGGGGTTGGTAGGAAATGAGAAGGGCGTAAGGTAACGTTGAAGATATCAGATAAAAAGAGGAGGGACGGGGGTTAGGGGAGGCTGATAGAAAATAATACGAGGAGGGACGGATGTTAGGAGAGTTCGATAATAACAGATAACGTTAAAAGGGACAGGTATTAAAAGAGGTCAACAATAACGGCTGATGAGAAGTAAAACGAGGGGCAGGGCGAGGGAAAAGACCCTTAAAACAGGTTATTAAAGACTATAACATATTAGTTTGGACCAAGACGATATAATCGGCCCGGGTACGATTTTACGCCCGTTCGCGATCGGCTCTATTAATTTACTTTTGGCCAAAGTAAGCAAATAAATACCAGTAAAATAGGGGATTATATAATGAAGTTCTAAACGTTGTTCGTTATACTTTACATGTCGTAACTAATATTAGTTCTAAAAACATAACTTGAGTAGTTATATTATTTTATCTGTTTAGGTCAAAATTTTAAAACGATATACGCCGGTAATTAAAAGAGGCCAAAGCGAAAACGTTACGCGTCAAAGTACAGTTAGTTAAGGGAGTTTGGTTTTTATAAATAGGTAATATGATAAAAGGTAACGAAGGAGTTTTGTAGGATAATAAACCCGGGAATAAAGGGTAATAAAAACGTATAGCTAAAGGGGTAACGACCTATAAAACCGGTATAATAAGGACTTTTTATACCTGAGTAATATCGCGAAGCCGGGTAAACTAATGAACCAATTAAAAAAAAGAGGAGGTAAAAACGAGTCGATAACCCAGGATATCTTTTCAAAGGTTACGCATAAAAGATAGGATATAGCTTTTTTTTGAGTTTTAACAATTAAAATGCGTAGAAAAGCGCGTAAATAGAGTCAAACTATAAGTAAATTAGATTTTTAAATGTATTACGAAAAGGTGTCAATTTACGGTTAGGTTTCCCGTAGAGTTAATCCATAAGCTTACCTTCTTATAAAGCTTCTAATACGTATGATAGTCTTACGCCTGATAAATTCTAATATAGGTAAGAAAAAGGTCGGAATAGAAAAAAACGGTTAATATATAATATCCAAGCGTTTTGGGTTTGTAAAGGAGAAAGTTTACTTTCATTTTTGTTATTATTAAGGACGAGAAAATCTCTTATAACGCGAGGCGGCTACGATAAATAATCAGCGGCAGGGTATAAATATGTAATAAGGTAATATACCTTACGAGGTGATTCGATATCTTTACTAAGGACGCCGGCGGTAACATAACTAAAGTTAAATCTATTATATACATCGATTATAAAAACGACTTAAAGAAAATGATTAAAAAATGGTAGGGAGAATTAATAGTTAGGATATATAAAGGGAAAGTAGAATTGTTACGAAAAAAAAAGAGGTAGAAAACGAAAAAGAGCGGCGTTATAAAAAGGAAAAAAAAAGGAAGTTTCAGGGGTTACAGAAGCGTTTATATTTATAGGGATTAACGGACCGGATTCAGTAAGTAATACGTATTATACGGGACGCATTATATGGTATTAAAGGTAGGAGTACGACATTATACAGCGAGTTATATAATATCTGCAGTAAAAAGAATGTATTACACGACTTTCTATATGGTATCATCGGTAAGGTTAAGGGGCGCGTTATATGGCGCCGGAAACTAAGGGTTAAATCAGTTAATACGTTATATAGCTCGTTAAAAGGTACGTTATTTGGCGTCGGCTGTAGAAGGGATATATTATACGCCTGGCTTAAAGGTGCGTTAAACGAAGTCGGCGGCTTAGTGTCGGATCGACCGATACGTTATATAACGCGTTAAACACCGCATTACTAGTTAGTGCTCGGCTCGCGTATTAGGCGAGTAAAGCCCGCGCTCCGTGTTTAATAAACGGGGAGTCGTAACTTTTGTAGTATCTGGGCAAAAGGGGGGTATGTTATGGATTTAGGTTATTGGCTATTAAGTTTATTAGTTACGTAACTATATACGTAACTATATAGGTAGTACCAAGTTTGGGCCCGGTTTGGGTACAGACCGGATACGGTCTAAGTACGTATCGGATACGGTCCGTGTATAGCATGTATAAGGGCATGTAATGGGCTAGGTACTAGCTATTCCCATAAGTCCTGCACGGTAGGCCACGGTAGCCTCTTCTAGTCTTCCACCGTACCTCAATAGTAAGCCCCATTTAGTACCTACTTGGCTTACCATCGTAGGTCGGACCATAAAACCTTGAAAAAATTGCTCCAAGTGAAGGTCGCAAATGGTTAATAAGTGTGTAGAGATATTGTTTTTATCGTTATATCAGCAACAGTAGTCTTTACCTATTAAACGGTACAAAAAGTTGTGATCGACGAGTTATTACATTATTTTATAACCGGTAATGGAATTTTCGTATTAATAGGTATTTTTAGGCTTATTTCCCTTCTTTTTAACCTGTATACCTTGAATATCTTTAAGGTATTTGACATATATTCAAATAAAAGTAGAAGAGAATTGTATGTAATACTCTACCCGTTTATCTTCGCGTCTAATAACTGTATAGTATATTAATTAACAACTCTATTCACCACTGATACAAAACTTTTTAATGTTTTAAAATTACTTATTTAGATAGCTTAAAAATTCTCCTCCTTACATAGCGTATTAGCTACGGCCCTAGGTTTAAGTCTTTTACTAACCCTACTAATTCGGCCTACCTTACTTATGATCGATGTAATACACGTGGTTTTTTTTTCGTCGTCAGCATATTTTCAAATTTAGGGGTATATATCAATTTCTTTTGGTAACTATATCTTAATGGTTGTAAGCGAGAACCGTCAATAGCTAAAAATCGCTTTACAGGTGGCGTTAGTGTATTTTAAAACGTAATCGAACTTTTTGTAGCCGAAATAGCTTGCCAGACTTATTAACGTAATATAAACTTGCTAAATTCCACATTTCTCATTAATTGTTGGCAAAGTATTAGTTTACTAAGCATTTGATTAAGGAAGTAAAATTTGTTTTCCGTCCTCTTTTGGAGAAATTGAATATATATGACCACTAAATAATGTTTAAGATTACGTAGTGTTTTGTAAGATGAATATTATATTCGAACTAATTTTTAAAAATATTGTAAACAATTCGGAAAAAGAGGTAATTCGTTCAGTATTGAAGGTGGTATTCTTCGACTTAACCGGTAAGAATATTTGTAAATAACGAGTGAAAATCTGACAGTTCAACCAATATCTAGCGGCGGATGTTAAAGAACGGATGAAACTAAACATTGAAAAGGTTATACTGTTTACAGTTATACTTGTTTTTTCGTCTCTAAATTTTCATAAACCTTGTTTTTGCCGCGTAATTCGTATTCACTATAGGTATATCTCGAGGGAGAAAGGTGATATACTGGTTGTAGGGACCTTTTGGATCCCTTGACTGGTGTTGGGAAAGGTATTGGTAGGCAGGATAGGTAAGATAGTTGTAATGATCACACTTAATACCCGTGAGTATATAGAAGGTGTCAGCGGGTTTATGTTATCAAGAAGGTAGCAGAGGTGCTGAGTGAACAATATCGCAACTGTGAAAGTAATAATCAAAGGCCGTGAGGCTATTCAGAATATACTGAGACTGAATACTTAGATTGACAACTGAAGAGCTATGAAGGAAATACTATCTATGTGGTGCTGACCGTGTCCTTATATATCCATGCCTTCATACCGTTTTCAGTACTGGATTACTTGGATCAGTGCTGATCCCACTGATCCTAATCACATGATTAGCTTATTCATTTCCGCTCACAAAAGAAAGGTGTTCCCCGCCTGATGTGTTGGACTTTGGGCTCAGCTGCACACTGGCTTACTTCCTGACCAGCTATCATGCTTGAGTAGTGACCATAGTTACCTGTAGCTAAAGTTAGAGGGAAAAAGCTAATGGTCGTACTTATACTTGGCTCGCGCATAAAGCTGTTCTTTCCTTAATTTGCCTACTGGAACTAGATGTGATGAAAGGCTTGACAAAAAGGAGTTTAAGGGTTTCCACGCATTTGGTAATAATTTTTTTGGTATTGAAGAACATATATAAGTTCCTCTCCAATTGACCGGTGTACTTCAGGGCTTGTTGTATGTGTGTTAATTTAATTTTCGCAGCTGATAACACTAACCAATTAAGAGTCTTAGGTAAAAGGGTTTGAGAAACTTAATTAGGCTTGGGCGTAACCTTGCTAACGCGGATAAGAGCGTTAAGGTTTACTGTCACCAAAAATACCTTTACCCTTTTCCTGAATCCATTAATGTTTTTTTTTTCATTGCGTATTAGTATAATAGATTGATAAAATTTCTGTCCATACTTTTTCTCAAAGGGAGATTGACTCCTCTGTCAATTTGTTTAGTTTTTAGCCTGATTTTGACTTGTGTGTCTGTCGCTTTCTACATGTCTAAAGTCCATTGGTTAAACTATTAGTATAAGTTTTCGAGGGTAACATATCTTTCATTACATTTGGTCGGTTTTAAATCCAAGATATAGTAGCCAATGTAATTCTTTAGATGATCAGAGATAGAGTTTTTATCGGCGTTTGTTTGCCAAAACTCGTTATTGTGGTATTAAACGAACATAAACACGAGGTATTTCATTTTTACCTTTCGGGCATAGTTGGTAATAACATTAATTTTAGCGTTGCCTCAAGTTATAGTAACGAATATTTCAAGAGTGTAAGGGAAAAAAGAGTGTTGTAAAGGGAAGTTAGGTCGCATGTTTTCCGTTAAAATTATTTGTAAAAGGTGTTAAGACTTAATTGGTTTTATGATTTGAAGTTTGCAGTAGTAGTGCCCGTAATAAAAATAGCCGTAATAGTATCAACTTAACCGTTTACCAATTGAATAACTTGATAAGCTTGAAGACTTTGAGGTTATTAATCTTAACTCTTTCAAGAGTATTATAATAATGATTGATTGGAATGTTTAATAGAGATACCGTCGTTACTTATAAACTAACACGAATATCTGCATAGCATATAAGTTTCCCTTACTCAACTATGTAACGTATAGAGATTCTTCGTTCAAGTATATTCTCTATTTTTCCTAAATAAAACTTCATAATCGGAAAGTGTTATGGATTCGGGCTATTGGCCATTGAGTCTATAGGTTACGTAACTGTGCACGTAACGAGATATGAAATACCTGGTTCGGGCCTGGTCCGGGTACGGCACGTGTGAGGGTACATAACGAGCTAGGTACTGGCCATGCCTATAGGTCCTGTACGATGTGCCACGGGAGCGTTTTCTAATCTTCTATTATATCTTGATAATATAACCTGTTATGTATACACGAAATGATTATTATAGGTAGAATTATAATATATAATTAATTTCTTTTCCAAGAAATATTACTTATAATAGATGAATCGAAAATAAACATTGATAATTTTTCGTTATACCTCAACATTATCTTGGTGAGTAAGCTGTCGGAATATGGATCACTTTCCACCTTTATAAATATACTTGATACTCTTTTGAGGTAAACATAAACCGATATTTCTCGTTTACAAAATATGGTAAGCTATATCGAGTTTATTATAGAGTAATTATAATAACCAGATTAATTGAATGTAACTATTAACTTTATCTTCGACTTAGTTTAGGTTGTAGTTCTGATTTAGTAACTCGAAGCAGACTAAACGGCAATTCGTATTAGCTCTTCAACAGATTAAGGTAAAAATAAAACCGATATAACAAACCATAATTTGACGGATTGACTTTTACATAGGCGGAAACACGTTAAAATATTAAATTTATATTAAAAACGGATAAAATTCAAATTTCAAAAAGGTCGATATACGTTTTTTTTACGTATAGAGTTGTTATACGATAGCGGTAAACAATCTGTTACAACGTATTACGAATCCGGTGATTACTGAGGTATATACGATATAAACAAGTTTTTCGATTACATTTAGGCTATTTTTGACGACTTTTATGGTGTGGATAAAGCTTTGATCGAATTGGAGGAGTTATTTATAAGCGATAATAACATATGACTACTATTTGTTATTAGGTTTAAGATATTGTTAGTTTAAGCAGGAGGATTAAATTGGTTATTAGCCGTAAAATATAATTATTTACGCCTTTTCGTATCTCTATGTATCCGTGACAAATTTATTACGATAGGTGTACGATGGGTGGATTATATTGTAGCTTGAACAAAGTATCGTGAGTTCGACGACTAATTGAAGTCTTTAGATATAAAGCGAAATTTTAGTAGTTCAATAGCAGGACCCATATAAATATAACAATTGAATAAAAAAATTATAACGAGAGTTTATACCTTGTAGATATTTAAGTTAAGGAGTCATGGTAATCGCGGCTAATCATTTTTTTTTTTTAAAAAAAAAAAAAAAAAAAAAAAAAAAAAAAAAAAAAACAGTTCGATATACATTTAAAACTAAAGAAGTAAGACGACGTGGATATTGTCGAAGGAACGTCGAATTAAACTCGTTATAAGGCGTTGCCCACGTTATGGTTCGACAGACTACTAGTAACGTGATTACGAATTTCGCCCGAAATAACCTTTGACTGAGGTATATACAGTTTTGTTTGAAAAAATGAATAAAGTTTTCCTATTAACAGCGACGGGGAAAGCTTATTTTTTAAATACAGTTTCGTTTAAGGGATATATAACCTTAACGAATTAATTACAAATTTAAATAAAAGGGAGTTTAATTCAATTGAAATACTTACAAATAAGCATTTCTTGTATATGCTTATACTTCTTAATAACACCTGCATTTTTAAATTTAAATCGATTTCGGTTGTAATTATTATAATATTATAAACGAGGATTTAATATAACGGTTAAGGGTCAAGTAAATTTTGCTATTATAATTTCGAAACTTAGGTATAATATTAGGGTTATAATAAAACAAGTGTATTACCCGAATAGTTATGTTTTACATAAATATTGATAAATAGTCGAACCCGATATTAGTATATATTATTTACGGAATAACGCGGGGATTTTTTTTTTTTTTTTTTGGAATCCCTTAGATACGATATTATTAAGTTATTTTGAATGTAAACAGTCCGTTTCATAATTTATAATTAATGAGAATTAATTGTTCATTCGATAATAATACGCCTTAGGTTGGGAGATATGCGAAGCGTTGTAAAATCATTTTCATTTGTGTGGAAAATCGTTTGTAACGTATGATATAACATACGGAAGATTAGTTGTAGTTAGCTTTTACCATAAATCTTTATAATATAAGGTGGATTTTGTAGGCGACGGTATGGACTATTATTAAAAAGGAGAAAAAATAGTTATATTTTTCACCAAAATTGGTAAGATTCCGTGACTTATTTGACGAGGATAAGGATATAACGTTATCTCTATATAAAGAAAAACTCGACTTTAATATTTATACTAAATCGAATAAATATGGAATTTTTGCCAAACCAACCCTAGGGAATATTCTTTTCAATGTTACAAAATTAACTTTCGAGTTTAAATGTTATGTTACGAAATTACCAAATAAGGGTTAAGTTTGGGTCGTTTTCTTATCGATCGCGATGCAGATATTACTAATTTTTAAGCTATGAGTGAGTGGGGGGGAAATATTAGTTTAATATGAATTACCGGGTATTAAACGAGATTATGAAATAAAATCATATTCCCTTTCTTTTAAAGAAGAAAACCTTACGTTATTTGTTAAAGTCAACGTAACTTACGAAACTAGATATTGTAAAGACCTTTTATAGTATTCGGATTGTACTCGAATAGGAAGACTTAACGGCGTTTGGTATAGAGATTGTATTATTTAAGTGGTTGACTAATACTTTCAGGCTAACGGAAACTTCAGCGACGTTCTAAATTTATATTCATTGTATAATTGATATTCTATATAATTTCGTAATAATTTATTTCAATAAACCTTTGCCCTCGATATTAAGTAAAGTTATATGACGAAAGTTTACATGTTTTTAAGACGACTTTGTAATATTAATTTCAAACTGGATTTTGAAAAGTATGACTTTGTGGTCATGGAGGTAAAGTACTTGGGTTTCATTATAGCGGTTGGTATAGGTATTCGAGCTAACCTCGAAAAAGTCCGGGTAATATGAAAATAGAAGTTACCATGTATTATTCGGGAGGTTCGAAGTTTTCTGGATTTTACCAACTGTTATCGGGATTTCATTGGTATTTTTTTCGAGTTGGCCAATTGTTTTATCCGATCAACGAAATGAAGAATTCATTAGGCCTAGATAAAGCGGGAAAACCACGTATTTCAAACCCTTAAGGATACATTGATTACCGCCCGATTTTGGTATATTGGAATGCCGATATGCTCACAGTAATGGAAATTAATTGTTTGTAAATGGTGTTAGGAGGAAACTCATTGTAGTGGAATACGGATAAAATTTTAATGCTAATAAGATATTATTGCGTACGATTGATGGATAGAAACATAACTATACTATTTACAATAAGGAAATTATTGTGATAGAATCCTATTTAAAATTATGGTTATTAGAATTCGTAGTATACGTACCTCATTTACAATCCTGACGGATTATAAGGCATGAGAATATATTTTTCCTCATTACGTTTGATTTCGGAATTCTATGATGGGTAAGCTGAGGTCCCTTCACTTTTTCAATAATACCTATGATACCGGCTCGTAATTGAGGGCGCACGTTGGAATAAATTAAGCTATAAATTATAAAATATTCCTCAAGTTAAAAAACTCCGCGTGAAAGTCTTTTAGATTATTTTTATTATTATATTCAATATGATAGTAATAAACTTATATATTATATTAACGTATATTGCGGTGGTTTCTAAATAAATTTGTGAAAACGGTGGCCTGGTTATTAGATCGCGATGATATTTACTCGGAGGGAAAGTTGGAGGAGTTTGGAAGGTTAACGTGTGCGGGATCCCCCCGAGTCCAGCTGGCATTTAGGTCGTTATTCGGAAAAACGTTGGGGGATTTTAGGGTGGGATTGCCCTGGGCTCGGCCCGCGTCCGGGTCGTTATATGAGATAACGCCGAGGGATTTCAATTCGACGGTACTGATGGTACTGTCGTGGGCCTAACTCACGTTAAACCCGTTAGTTTCGTTGACACCGAATAATCGTTTAATTGTTGAGTCGGGAACCTTTACGGAATTATAAAATTAAGGAATAACGAACAACCCGTTATACGAAATTCGTTTATTAGCGGTTTTCGAAGCATTAGAAGTTTTCTGACTAAAGTAAAAAAATCGGTATAAATTAAGAATTACAAAATAAACCCGCGGAGTGTGTCATGTTACTATAATTGATTATAATTACAGATTCAAATACTATTAACGACGAAGATTTTATGTTAAACCTACAATTCGTGTTGATAAAACCTCAAGCCTATAATATTCACGTGAACATAAGGTCCTTGAAGCGTAATAAAGATGATTGGTAATTGTAGTATAAAGTAAGATTATTCAAGAAGAAGCATCCAGAGGTGTACGCCACAAGAGAGGGATTATAAGCTCTCCACCCAGAGTGTATCACTTTGGAATACTCCTTTTAGACCGATCCACGTATTTCCGTTCAGTTTGGTATAGTTAATTCAGACCGATCTATGTATTTCCGGTCGGTATAGAATAGCTATTTCAAACCTATTTATGTACAGAGCACTTTGCGCCTTGCAAAAGTAAAGCCTGTAGTATAACACGTTATCGTGCATCCTATAGTAGTACACTTTGTAATATAGTATACTATTACTTACCCTATGTATACTATCCATAAAGATATAATAACATTTATACAGGTAATCTCTTTTTTCTTCCTTAAGTGCTCCGTACCTATAGTCTAGTAATAACAGTATAGTTGTAGTTACGAAGGTACAATTCAATAGGTTTTGTAGTAACAATGTTGTTTCTGTATTAATTATATAAGGTCCGAATTAGCAAGTTTCTATCGTAATAGTGTTGTTTCCATATTATTTACAAAAGGTCCAAGTTAGCAAATTCGGCTGATATTAGTAAAGTTTAAATGAGGTAGTGTTTTAAGTTCGGCTAAATTGAGCAAAGTCTGGCCGAGGGGGTGGTTATGGTTCGGGACTAGTTGGTATAATGAAATAGGGGCGAGATAGTAAGTAATAACATCTTTTCGTGTTTGATAGGGGGAACTGCACTAGTGTTACAAGGGTTGATTGTGTAAAAGTAATTGCGTATTAGGTTAATCTAAAAAGATATATCGTTATCGGCCCAAGAAAAACCTTTACTTTTTTTCTTCTAAAGGCGCGTAATCCACACGAATATAAATCCTTATTTTAATTTAACCTATATTTCCTTTAATTAAACTAAGCCGTATACCTATTTTTTTCTCATTCCCTTAACTAAAATAAACCGTTTTAATAGGTAGGTTATCGAACTAATACTTATAACCAACCTTTCCTCTATCTTAACAACGCGTAAAACCCGAATTATAAGGCGCCGTTTGACGCGTAAACGGCGGCGCGCCGCCGCCGCCTCCGCCGCCACCATTGTAGCTGCTACTACCTTTATTACTATTACTAATAGTAGTAACCCGCACTCGTCGGGCGAGATCTCCTCGATTTCCGCCACGCCGCCAGCTCTTGTTACCCCCTCCGCCATCACGCCGCCGAATCCTGCCGCTGCCGCCGCCACGCCGCCTAGTCCTGTTGCCCTTATGCCGCCTTGCCAAGCCGTTGCCTTCACCTTGCCCTTCCCCGCCGCCGTCGCTCCGAACTCCTCTTCTCCCTTCTTTTTGTCCCCTTTGCCTAGCTCAGGGGAGAAGCAGGTTTTTTTTAAGGTTATAAACTTTATTTTTTTTCCTTATGAGTTAAAACCTCATTACTCGTATAAGCCCTTTTACGCTGTAAGCGTAACCTAACGTAATTACCCTAAGGTATGAATATCCTAATCCCTTCGTTTATAAGATTTTAACTTGTTTTTTTGTAAATAAGAAATACGAGGCGGATTTCCATCGCCGTTTCAAGCTTCATATCATTCAAGTTCGTTGTAAGGCCTCTTTAATATATTAAACATTGAAGAGGTGTACCCATGTCCGTAGTTTTAAGTCGCTAATAAATATGGCTTATATGTCGTATATAATGTGTGCGACCATAGGTAAATTTATTAGCGATTACTAAGAAAGCGGTAGACGTTTGCTTTATTATTATTATTATAAGCGGACGAATAATTCGTACACATTTATTCCGATAGATTGAAAGTCGTGGGCCGAAGCTGTATAACATGTCCGCCGGCTTTTTAATAAGTATTAAACAACTTTCAAAAAGATATTTTAGTAAAAATATATTGTTAGGAGTAATGCAAAAAACAAATCGTCGCAAAAACCCAAAATTAACCGCTATTTTTTTATTATAGGCGTTAACCAGCGGATTAGGGAAACGTTAGTTGTTGTAGCTGCTTAGAAACGGGTTTTACGTATATATTACATAAACGAGTTTAACGACATTTACGTACATTATCGCGAAAAGGGTAATCCTTTTTTTACGCATTTGTTTAAGGGTATAACTAATACAGTATAAGGCTATATATTCGCTTGCAATAATAACGTCGTTAACGGTAATGGAGGTGGCTTTAATATAAAGGGGAAGGGCAATAGAGAGGATAGTAAGGACGCGATGGCGTCGTTTTTTCCCTTTAATAATAGAAAATTACCACGAGTCGTGTAGGTGTACTCGGTCATAGTATAATACGTTATATAATAATTTTATGGTTGTTTAGAAAACAATTGTGTCATGTCATAAATATAATGACAAATGAAAAATAAGAAAGGTAATATATTAGAATTGATGTGATGGCGTAAAATTAAATAAAAAGTTAGATAAACTCGGGAATCAGTGTAAATAATCGCATTTAATAAAGGTAAAATACGCGGTCGATACTAATCAGCCGATTTAATAAAGGAAAAACATAAATCGGTATAAATGGTATAAAATGAATCGATTTAAACTGGTAAAAAAAAAGACAGGTAATTTATTAAGTTCACAAAACCTTTTTAATAACCTTAAAAAACTATTTTGTAATCAATATTAGTATTTTTATGGCTTTATTCGGTATAATTTTCGTTATAATATTTTTCAAGTTAAATTTTCCGTTTATTTACCTTGTTTTCTCGATGTTGCGGCGTTCATATAACTCGCGTAAAGCTATAATATTAATTATGAAACGTTTTTTGTTCGGTGTACTTAATTTAACCAGGTACTTATAAGGAGAAATTTTTTTAGTATATACGATAACATGGACAAGTCGTAAATTGAAGTCAAAAATAATTATCAGAACCGTTATTACTATAGTAATGTTCGAATAGAAACCTTTAACCATGCTATAAATCTTGGAAGCTGAAACGCTTCGCGTAACCTTTTTACATTTGGTAAAATTTTGATGAATAATATTTCTTCGAAACATAAAGCCATTTCGGGTAGATGGTTCGTTACCAAGGATTAGAATGAAGATGATTTATGAATTATAATCGTTACTATTAGCGAAAAAGCCGTTAATAAAAATAGAGAGCTTTGCTGTACCTGTATTTAGTGGTACGAATTGTAAATTTCGTTTCGAATAGTTCATTTATTTCAAAAGGCGTTTGTGAAACATCTTACAAGTATCGTCTGTTGAGTCGATTTGGCACTATACAGCGACCGAGAGTTTAAATACTACCTTTAGTTATATTATAAAAATGACCTAAACGTCGCATATACGTTGATAATTACGATCGTTGGTTCGTTTTACGTTATTTTAAGTTATAATGGTATTTTTTTTTAGCTATACTCTTTACGTAAGGTTTCAAATACCGTCTTGAAGTGTAATCGTAATACTTTTAAAATCGATTAAGTTGTCTTTTGTTGAAAACGTCTTCAATTTATATTCTAAACGAGCCTTGAAAAGGTTTCTTTGAATACGGAAAACGAGAAGTTATATAACGTTAAGGTCTCGTCCGCTTACCCAACTGTTAGAGTAAAACCCTTCGAATAGACCGTTAATATTAAAAAGCATGTGTCGAAGGTAAAGTTGATTATTACAAGCCGTTCCTTATAATACCTTTAATAATTGTCGTATCAATAGACACCAGCTTTAGATAAACCGTAGAATAGTTTTAAAATACGTAAAATCGTTTTAGGTAGGTAATATTACCTAAGGTCTTTAGGTATGTCGTCGTAGATCCGTCGTTTAAGCTGCTTCTTAGATTGGGTACATGTTTATGTTATGTTTCGTAACTTGATATATAATTTAAAAGGTGTGTTAAGGGAGGCCGCAAATATAAAAATCAGGCGATAACAAGCTCGTTATAATGGAGTTAATTAGATTATAATTTTTTTTTGCCTTTATCGTCATTTCTTTTAATAATCACACGGTTTTGTTTCGTAACTTTTTTCGGCTTTATCTTTAATTTCGTGGACAAGGCAAGTTAAAAAAATCCTGTAAACGTTGTAAAGAGATAGGTTAAAACATTTAACGCAACCTACGCCTGAGTTGATAAGCGCTAAAATTCCCATTTAGGTAAATTATACGAATATGGCATTTAAATTAGTAACAATTCCCTTTTAGTGAAGTTCTAGGTTAAGTTCGTAATTTTTCATTTCCTTTTACTTGATGAAAAAGTCTATAACAAAGTTTTTGCAGCGTTTTTTTAGATTTTTAATCCAAGGGGGCGTCCTCGGCATTAGGTTTTTAATGGGTTAGATGTAAATAGGCCGATTTAACTCAACGTGATCGGTTTATATTCGCTTTTTGAAGGTAAGGTTCAATTTAAATTCGGTTGAAATTCATCTTTTCAGGTAATATATTATAAACGATTCTACTCGTCCTGTGGTTTGTTCCGTTTTTTTAACCTCTCTTTAATATTTTAGAACAATAATTTAACACAATGCATTCGTTTCATTTGGTTAATTAACGAGTATATTATAGCGTTTTAATCTGTTAATCGTCTAAAGGTCAATTTATCTGTCCTTCATTTTTTGAACTATAAGCTTAAACTCAATTAATAGGTTCAACAAGCTGGTTTTACGTAAGCCATTCCTTGTAGACAACGTTTTAGATATATTATTATTTACTTATAAAGAGCGTAAAGCTGCTATAGACTTAGCTATAACATTAGCTCTTTACGCTTTAGATAGTAATAGGGCAGAATTTATATAAATTCTCGGGTAGGTATGGAAGAAAAGAAGCGTAGAAATAAGCCTATTCATGCCAAAAATGTTATAAACGGCGTTAACCTTTATTTGATAAAATAAATTCCTTAAAATTAATACCTTTCAATTCTTTCAATAACACTTTATGCCATTTTTTAGTGGTTTATAATATTGCTTATATTTTTAATACTATACAGGGCTTCGAATAATTTTTTTTATAATTGTCACCGGCTATTCAAGCTTTTGTACATTATTTGGTATAATTGAAATCCGTATCGACGTCGTACGTAATTTAGTTTAAAGACTAAAGATAAACTTTGAATTAATAATTAACTAACAAGTCCTAATAATCTATAACAATCGCGTTTCGTGTAAACTTGGTAATTTAGAATGATATACCCGTATCGATTACAAAAAGAACCGGTTGGTTATTTCAATACATAATATTAATAAGTTATTGGAAATTAAAGTCTATATGGTTTTAAAGGCGAAATTTAAACCGTCGTAGGACTTGTAAATAAAGCTGGCACTTATTATAAAACTTTTAGATAGCTTCGAATATGTTCTTCCATATGTTTATATAGTCTACAACGTAAAGTAAACGTAAAGACGTTTTATAGCTGGGTATCTAAATCGTCGGTTTAAAGCTTGTAATTATGTCTAAATTAAGTAAGGAGCTTTAATTATACGTGTTTTCGGGGAAAACCATAAGTAGTCGAATTTAGGCCTAAAAGGTATGAATACGGCATTCAAAGCGCGAACAAGCTAATTAATCGTATTTCGGACATTAATTTTTAATTTGTTTATAGTAGTTAATAAAAGTAAAAACAACTTTTAAAAATTCATTACGTAAAATATAATCCATTCGAAAAGCGTATTTATAACGACTGATTCGAACGACGTCGTCTTAATTTTATTCAACTGTAATTTTCGGTATTTTTCTATCCGGTCTAGCCGAAACTTCGGAAATTTTGCCGTAATTACGTAGAATTATCGCTTTTCAGTCGTCGAACTTTCGGCTACATTAGTGTTAGGTATAATACTCTGAAACCTGATTTTTTATCTATTGAAAAGGATGGATTACGAAGTTATATTATTGTTAAGGAATTTGTTAACGTAGTTTGGGCTTTTGATATACAAGAAAGAGGTATTCTCTAGATAGGTAAAGATAAGTTAAACGTCTTTATCATAGTCAGATAACAAATGGGTATCGTTTTATCTAGGGTCATCTTTGAGATAATTTTGAAAAGTAGACGTCGAATTCATTATTCATAAATTCGTATTTGACTACTTATATTACAAAATATGCTTTTATCCGATCTGTAAAATTACATTCGGCTTCATATTATAGTTTGGACCGAATTTACCAATAAACGAAGTGGTTTATAAACTAATAGCCGATTTTAACGTTTAAAATACACCCATTTTACAGACTTGTAGGGATTCGTATGTTTTTAAGCTTATATAAAAGTCTTTTAAATCATTTTTCAGTTTTAAAAATGTAAGGTCAAAATCCTAGTTTTCATGATGAACTTTCATTATTACTTAAATAAATAGTTCGTTGCCTTTATTTTTCGGTTCAAGAGTTACTTAACATTTTCAGAATTTTGTTACTAGGGCGGTAAAAATTTTCTATTGGTTTTTATCGGCATTTTTTTATTGGTTTTTTACGGATTCTCATATTATATCGGTTAAGTCTTTATCGTAAAGTTTATGATTAATTTCCGTATCGAAGTGGGATTCTAAACGGTTATAACACTTCGTAAATATATCTACTGTTGGAATAGTATTACATGCAGTGCAGTAGATCAACTTTACTGTAAGTAAAGTTGAATATACTGCAAGTTGAGTGTATTGCTTTATGCGGACTTACCGCATTGGGTGTAAGTCGAGTGCAGTTCACTGCACTTTACTCTAAGGTTCAAGCCAAGCAATTGACCATAAAAATTACAGTGTAGACCGGCTAGCGGTCTGCCAAACCAGGAACAATACATCCACAATCCAACTATTGTAATACTATTGTTACTTCGATTAATCGAATTGATAACGTTGAAATGTCTAAGGCCTACCAATAATTATTCGTGCTTCCATGTTAGATTAAGTACAGATAAGCTAAGTAAAAGAAAAAGCTACTTTTTGTTTACGCTTTAGGTAAAACGAACGTTGGGTTGAGGAAAAGTTTTTACGAAGGGCCTCTATTATTACTGCGATAGTCTTCCAACGGCAGGAAAATAGAGAAGATTTTTGGGTTGCGTTAGTCTTCCAATGGCAATCTGAAAGTTAGCGAAGGTATTGCTATCAAAAACACTAACAAATTTTCATTGATCTTTTTTTAGAAGCGTTAAGATTAACCGCTAAAATTATTAAACGACAAGTTGGCAAATGGTTAAGTTAGTAGTACTGCGTATGTTAATATTGTACAAACGACTAAGTCCATACGCTAAAATAACAACCTTCGACCTTTATCAATGATAAACGACCTATAACCTTACCCTTTATACCAAACCCTAGCCTTACTTTGCTCCTTTTTACTTTCTACGTCATTTCAATCGATAAGTTCGTTACCCTTAACGAAAACAACAAGTTACACTAAGAAAGTTACGTTACACGACTTTACGCTAAAATACCAAGTCCTTACGCCTAAGATTACTAAGTTTTTCGCCCTATACTCCCGTCAAGATGTATTCCTCCAACGTTCAGTTTACGGCTATTAATAACCCCGTTGGGAAAAAAGTAATTAAAGCGTTCGAAACTGTTTTTACTAAGTTTTAAGACGAATAACTTTGGACCATGGACGTAAACGACACCTTTACTAAAGCTTACCTAATTACTTACGTCGGTTAGCATATCTTCGAAACTGACGCCGGGGAAGAGATTGGTTGTGGTGCCCACGTTTATCATGACTTTCGCGAGTTTTTTAGCTATTGGACTTTTAATATATGGAAGATAATCCAACACGCGGTTAAGGCTAAGCTGAAGAAGGAGGTTATACGTCGTAGTATTTACATTTTTGACAAGACATTAATGAGATTAGCAGAAACCTTTTTTAAACTAGCCTAATGGAGGGACTGCCATTAAAAACTTGATATTTAAGGCATTTAGGGAAAATGAAAAGGCAGTAATAGATCTGAACGCCTACATACACGTTCTAGAGGACCTCTAACCTACTTTTAGCTAAGGTAAGCCTTTTTGCACGCTGGTGATAAAGAACCTGTTGACTTGCTCGGCAGTGTAGTATCACTATGTAATAGCATGGAATACGCTTTTGGTGGTGGCAGAGCATATGAAGCAGCGGCTGCCAACACGGCCAAAGGTATAAACGTTGGCGCTTTATATTAGTTAATTTAGCAAGATCGTATGGCATCTCAGAACCTTTAAGTATTTGTTGTCCCTTAGCAATTTGTATCGCCAAGACTATTAAAAACATTTTCCTTTTAGATTTTCCTATACGCGTAAACCCAGTGTAGGTCTTACCATAAAACTTTACCCCTTAGGTTAAGCGACTGGTAATTACTCTTAATACCGTGTTTCGAAAGCTTTAAGGTTTGAACTACTAGGAAACACTATCTAAGCCTGAGATAACTATTGCGACCTTTCTTTATAACCCGTTAAGATGATTATCATTAATTACAAGTTGATGATGAACTTCTCCAAGATCTGAGATAACAAAAAGAAGTATAAAAGAAAGCCTTACAACCTTTTTAACACCAAAATAATGCCCTTTCTAAATATTTGCAAGTGAATGGAGGTTTTACCTTTTGGTTTTCACTTATTGTTTCCTGAAATCCTTACAGGTCACGCCCAAGATTACTATTTGAAATTCCTAACTAACATCATTACGTTTCGCGAGATTCACGATAGCATAAAGAGCTACTTCGAATACGACGTCTACCTTATGTAATATTATACAGACTGGGCTATTACGCGATGGACAATAATAATAGAAAAGAAAAAAATAAGAGGAATTACTAATGGATGGTTTTAAGTAGATGCTTGACAAACCAATAATATGTTAGAAGGTAATGGAGAAGGCTCACGTTGGAGAAGCTATATTTTGCGAGTAGGTACGGGCAGTAGTTACAGGAGTTAGTGAATTCAAATACGTTTCACAACGCCTAAATGCTACTTAAGAAGGCTTTTCAAGCCAGTTGAGTTCCTCTCTAGCCACCGTAATAACACGTATACCTAATTCGCTTGGTATGTACCCCTAATCTGGCAAATTTCTTAATGTGGATAAAGATAATCTTGTAATGGTTAATCATGTTGATCGTAAGTTCGAACGCTTCAAACGCTTAAGGTTTAACCTATCGACTTCGGCTTCGGATTAAAGACAGCACTTATGTTGGAGCTAATAAGATATAGGCAGATTTTTTAACCGCTAGAATTATTGTCATAAAAGTGGCAAAAGATGTTAGATTTGTGGTAAAGCTAATTGCTAGTTAACTCGGCACCTTTTTACCGAACAAAACAACAAAAAGATAATGTGTTATATTCAGTACACGAACAATTTTAAATAAGAATACTTAGACCAGGTAATAAACTTCGAAAGGAATAAGCCTATTAATGGTAATGCCTCTAAATAAATTAAATAGTATAAAGATACTGTTCTTGGTACGGTAGACCAGTAACTAGTCGGCTATGTCTTTCTGTACCGTTTGGATGGTAAAGACTTTTAATTTTTCTTTAACTATACCCCTAATTCCTTATACACTTTGAATTTTCGCGATAGTTACGTGGATCACACGTTTTAAGGTATTATGCTGGACATAAGGGCAGTAAAGTACTTAATCGGAAGCTATTATTAGTACGTGGTATTACAAAGGGAAAGTATTATAGTTACTGAGATTAATCGTTACGATATGAGTAAAGCCAAAGTTAGCTTTAGTCTAGGAGTATAACTATTGTTATGAGGGATAACGGTAATTTAACTTGTTATGGAAACGATTACGTTTCATATCCTTATGTCCCCTACCCTTTTTTTGCTTTTCTTAAAGGACATGAATACACTTGATGTTAACGTGAAYGTTAACGAAGATGAGCTGGTCAAAAACGATTAAAAGTTTTCACTCGCCTTTAATTGGGGGCACTTATGGTTTTATCTTCAAGGTCTGGAAGTAATAGTGTTAAACCTAACGGAGCCAGAAATATGTTAACTATACCGGCGCTCTAGCTACACAACTGTTAACAGGCTATATAATGTCCTAAAGTTCGTAAGGTATGACGATGTGGAATACTTTGCTCTAGAAACCATTAAAAGACTTTGTTACCACTACTAAATGTATACCAAAGTTTCCAGAAGATTTAAGTTTACACTAAAAGACGACAAAGACTTTAATTATAAGAGTTTTATCAATTGGTTTCACTTGAAAAATCAACCTGTTTTTCACGTTGTTTACTTTGCAAATTTTTTCCATGGGGTCAAGTTTTTAAAGTCCCTTTCGGTCAAGGATACGAGGAAAACGTTAAGGATATTGTAGATTAATACGTACTTAGATCTACCTGATATCGTCGTTTATGATACCGGCACTAATTTTATGGCGGAGGAGTTTTAAGAAGATGCTAAAATAATAGGTATTTAGTATAAACAGGAACTTGTAAAAGCTTATTAAAGTAACGGAAAGGTTAAAATAGTACACGCCCTACATCGCTGAGCGTATAACATTCTTACGCTAGAGATTAAAAGCTTTACGAATCCGGAGGCACGCCCATAAATGACAGTAAAAGGCCTTGATGATACTTTAGGCCCTAAAGGCTTAGTGTTAACGATTTTAGTCTTTAGAGCGTACCCACGCCTAACGAGTAATGTCCGCCTTTAGTAATTATTTAGAAACGTGTTGCATATTATAGCAAAGCTTTAAGGGAACTGTAAAGGGAATTGGTACACTGTTAGATTAATAACGCCCTTAATACTAGGAACTATCCTTTAATAATCGATGTGTTTGCTTTGCCGTTGTAAAGTGAAATCCTTGTGTAGCGGGAGCTAGGCAAATGGAAAACATTATATAGGATATTAAATATCAAAAACTCTAAAGTAGTTGTTAAAACGGGTAATGACTATATATTTTTCCGAATGAACTAAGTTAAGGTATCTATTAGGGGTACTAAAAATAAATACTCTTGAGCCTCCCAAGCAAAACGACCGAGACAATACGACTCTTGTTCACCCGTTATTAACAAGCAAATGGAGAGCCTTCGGCGTAGGCAACCCTTGAAGAAAAAAAAACGTTAAAAAGGAGTAATATATACCGGGCTACATTTATAATATTGTTTGGGTAAATAGGAATGAAAAGGATGACGAAAACTTTACAGTAAAGTTTAGGGTATAAGGAATTATTAAGATATCTGGCAGACTTTTTAAAGAAAGCTATAGGGTCGAAAATGACGGTTTACTAGTTTAAGGTGTAATATAATTTGTGTTAAAGGCTAATTTTCAACTTTCAAACCCGAATATCAAGATTTTCAG
Organism: Anisogramma anomala; assembly: GCA_038502455.1. Classification (NCBI taxonomy): domain Eukaryota; kingdom Fungi; phylum Ascomycota; class Sordariomycetes; order Diaporthales; family Gnomoniaceae; genus Anisogramma; species Anisogramma anomala. The sequence continues at coordinate 41,583,011 of JASMMZ010000001.1, read as the reverse complement.
GTCAAAGATTTTCCACGAAATCAACGGTAGAACTACGGGGCGGACGTACGATAAGTCACGAATAATTGTTTAAAGATACGGCGATAAAAATAAAGACTGGATTTTTACGTAGTCATTAACGATTTAAAAGATTAGCTAGCACTTGATAATTTCCTTAACAGCAAGTTTATTAGCCAGGACTAAAGGCAAGTTTACATATAATAACCGTAATATTACGTAAGCTTACATATAGTTAGTAACAGATTTACAACGGATTATACTATTAGAGCTGTTAAAAGAACTTCGTACTATATACCTTTTAGCTATGGTACTACGTTGTATTAAGCTATTATACGGATTAGCTAAAGTAGGTGTTTATTAGTTTCCAACTCATTGATAGTAATTCAAGTTCTGACTGGCGATAAAGTATTGAACATACGATTCGTATTTATTAATAACGTAAAATAAGGACTTTGGTATGGTAGGTATATAAATTGATGATACTTTTTTTGTAGGAATGACTGGCTTTATGTCATTGAAATAATACGCGATCAAAGACCTTAAGTTTTGAAATTGTAAGCCGGTAATAACGTTGACGGAAAATAACCAACTTAACTTTGATACATCGTTAATACGTATGTTTAGTGTTAATGTCGGCGTAAGCTTCCGTTAAAAAGGCTAAGGCACTGTTTTTTCTATAATAGATAAGACTGATAAGGCTAAGGTTTACAGGTACTTGGAATAACGTATACGGGGTAGCTATATTGCTACCCTATACTAACCGGAAACCTTATACGATTTATCCATAATGGTATAAACACAAATATCAACAGATGAAAACTTTAATCGACTAAATAAGAGGTTGGGGTGACAAATACTAAACCTGGACCGTAAAATTAATATGGTACTAATCGACCCCTTAAAGGTTAAGCTAATGATCTTTACAGACGGGTCTTTTACAAATAACACCGACCTGTATTTACAGATCGACTTCCTGATAATCCTTATAAACGACGATAAGTAGGAAGACTAGTTTAGTATCATTGGCAATCTGATTTACTGGACCTCCGTCAAATGTAAAAGGATTACATGAAGCGTGTTAGCTTCGGAAGTTTACGGTATAATAGCGGGCTTTGACGTAGGTATAACTTTGTAGGGAACATTTAAACTTATCATTAGGCAGCTAAAGATTACCTTCATCCTAGTGGTGATTTGTACCGACTCGAGAAGTTTTTTCGAGTAGTTATTAGAGCTCGGAACCACTAGCGAAAGACGTCAGATAATCGACGTGATAGCACTTTGTAAAGCCGACGAAGGGAGGGAGATCGATGAGTTCCGATGAATCGAATGCAAAGATAACTTTATAGATGCCATGACGAAGGTTATTTTAAACAAAGCCTTGGAAAAAGTTGTGGATAGCAATAAGCTATCTATAAGTATCGAGGATTACGTTAACCGACCGCCCAGAAAGTATAAGTTACGTGACGACGGATAAGGATGTACTGATAGATTGGAAGTTTGCTAGGGGATTGATGATGGTGATCCATTTAAGTGGTATAATTGAATTTGTGAAAGCCTGTAGCCGAAGAACGTTTTGTGGGAGTTGATAAACCCGGACCTCAGAGTAGCGGAGCAATTAAAGCCAAATGGGGTTAATTTGCATGTAATTGGATGTAATGTAGTATAGAAATCAATTGGAAGTTATAAGGTATACGAGGCCGCGGTTTAGCGTTAACTAGAAAAGATTGGTTAGCTACACTAGCGTGCACGCGTACAAACTAAAAAGCCGCTAGTATTGGAATAGTATTATATACAGTGTAGTAGGTTAACTTTACTTACAGTAAAGTTGACTGTACTGTAAGTTAAGTGTATTGCTTGATACGAACTTACTATATTAGGTGTAAGTCGAATACAGTTCGCTGCACTTTACTCTAGTGTATGGGCTAAGTAATTGGATATATATATTCCAGTTCAGACTGGTTAGCTGTCTGCCAAACCTAGAATAATACTTCTATCATCTGACTACTGTAATGCTACTGTTACTTCAACCAATCGAATCGACAACGTTGCAACGTCTAAGGCCTATCAACATCCACTTACATAAGATGGTATATATACTATTCTTTAATTTGTCCCAAAAATATATCGGGTAGAATAACGTAAAATTAGGATAACTTAATATTTAGTTTTTTGTATGTATTAAGTATAACGCGTATTTTACTGTTAAATACATTGTGCGTTTTACCGTCATAGTTTTTATCCTTATCCTATAGCCTGGTACAGTTAGTCAACTTTATAAAGTCGTTCCTATCCGTGGGGAAGCGGTGTGGTAGTAGGTCGCGATAAAGGTCATGGTATGCTGGTATCGGTTCGTAGGGTACGAATTAGCGTTTTGCGTCGTTCGTTAATTCCAGAGTCGGGTTATTATTTGTATTTTAGCCGATCCTTTTATATTCGATTGGGTTATTTACGGTATTTCGACCACTTCCGCCGTAGCCGATAGGTTTATTTCTAATATTCGGGAAATTATTCCGTCTTCAGTGTTATTCTAAAGTTTATGCCGGCGAAAGGGTGTATTGTACTTGTATTGTAAATAGAAATTATAGTTGTTTTTCTTTTATGGGGTTTTTATGTTTAGCTTAGGGTAGAAGTATTAGATTGGGTTGTTTTACGCTTAGTTCTCGTTGTTTCCATAATAGTCTTTTTTTACTCAGTAAGATAGTATCCTTTTATAAATTCCATTTGGTATAAGTCTTTATTTTCCAAATTTGGTACGTCGACGAGTTATGTTGTTTCGAATAAAGTTTTAGTCAAACAGCTATTATTACCTCGTGGGATATTAATGCCGTGAATTCGTAGTTGGATTCATAAGGCTTTGGTAATAACATAATTCACTGTGTGTTACATATTTAACATCCAGTTTAAAAAGTTTGCATAATACATATTTATCAAGTTAGATTCTTAAGCTTTTTCCCTCAAATAGCGGAACATAACGGCTAGAATGAATATATTTGCCGTCTATAAGTCGAAATCTTTAACTGGCGAATCGATGATATTGTCTTGAAAACCCAGGACGATTTCGTATATCATATCCTTCCCAATTTCAATATTTTTGACTAGGAGGTCGAAGTAAACGTTAGTTTTCTCTAGTAATATTGGTTTTAGGGCCATAACTAAAGGTATTTTAAGGTGGAATTTGTATATATTAAGTATATTAACGCGTTCCAAGTTAATCATTCCAAGCTTTGGTAAGGTTTCAAATACATTGTGGTTTCAACGCTTGTGTTAATACGACTTATGAACAGAAAATATAAAGTATATTCAGTGTTTAAAGGGGTAAAAAATATTTACTAGTTCTTGATAGTGTAAATAAATTTTGAACGATAATTAAGTTGTAACTACAAACCAGTTCAATGTCTTCAATTAGTGTTATTAACGGTTAGTAACGCCACGTTAATGAAACGGCTAGGAAAATGTGAATATTGTAAAATTTAAATTCAGAATACGTAAGGCGAATGTAAAAATATAAAGAGGGTAGAGGAAGTGTAAGGCGAACAGTACAAATAAAGGGTGTAATTGTAGAGAGTTACGTTGTATGATTCGGTATCTAGTAGTTGATCCGGAATGGTATATTTTAACCAAGCTTAGGATTGTAATCGTTTTGAATGCTTAGAATATAACCGATGTTGTTCAGGCAGTCGGTTTGGATGTTCTTGTGTAACCGATTTTGGTAAAACAATCGGTATAATTTGTTGGAAATCGGATAGGTGCTAACGAAGGGTTCCAAAACTTAGTGGTTTTGGATTACATAAACTAATAGGTGATAGGACTCTTTCCAAAAAAGTGACCGGGTACGTGAAAACGTTAAATTAAGGTTAATAATAGCGTAATGTGAGTTTTAGTAGATAAAGCGCAAAATAAAGATTAATTGTATCGTAATAAAGTTTTCTTTTTTTAACTGACTTAGTTTTTATAGTCTTGATACATGTTGGCCTATAATTTTTGGAAAAACGAAATATTAGAGTACAAACAATTAAGACTGTTACAACATCACACTATAGGTATTTTAACGTATATCTATCTTTTCTTCCCATAAGCTATTTATAGTCGACCAAGCCGACTACTAACCAATGGAGGTAAGATTTTAAGCTTATAATATTGACTTAAAACATAAGGTCTTTAGAAGGTAATTAAGATAATTGATACTTGTAATATAAGGTAAGATGATTTAAAAAAAAACATTCAGAGGTGTATGCCATAGGTAAGAGCTTATAAATCCTTCACCCAAAGCGTATTACTCTGGAATACTCCTTCTAGACCTATCCACGTATTGCCGTTCGGTCCGTTATAGTTAATCCAGACCGATACATGCATTTCTGTTCGGTTTGAAATAGGCATTCCAAACCGATCTATGCATAGAGCACTTTGCGTCCTGCAAAAGTGTAGCCTACAATGTGACAAATTATCGTGCACCCTGCAAGATTACACCTTGCAATACAGTGTACTGCTACTTTCTCTATGTATACTATCTATTAGGGTATAATAACATTCAAAATTCGCCTATTATAGGTTATCCAGGTAAAAACGTTTTATTTCGAGTTTTTAACGAGATTGTTATTAGCAGAAAATAGTCGTTAATATTCGACGATTATATCGAATATGTTCGTAATATAACAGTACGAAACCTCGTTATACCTTACTATAAGGCCTTTTTTAACATTTCCTCATTCTAAATCCGTATTAGATACATATTTCCGTTGATTTCATAGTTGATCCACTAGATATCGATAATGGTCTTTAATATTCATTAGTTAAAATGAACCGCCTTTCCAAGTTTAATCAACTCGAGGTTATATAGTTTATAACTGCCGATACGTATACCGAGAGGTTGCGGAATATAGGGTAGAGAATATTTGGATTTCCGGCTTTTATTATTAGTAATTACGGTTTGGTTTAGGTAGGCGTATTTTAAATAACTTTATTTTTTGAATAAAAATTATATAATTTCTATTTACGGCGTATTACTTGTAAAAGAATAACGGTATAGAATATGTAGATTAGGAAGTTTAAAAGTATTTACGTAAAGGTGCCGTTTTTTGGTAATATAACGAAGCATTATATTTATTTATTTATAAATTTATATTAAATAATCGGGAGTCGACGGTTACCTAGTTTCACGTAAACCGTTTAGTAAATTGGTATAAAATATCCTCTATTCTATAAATAAATCGGGATACGAAGTCGTCAATTCATCCGGTGGGACACGTTATTACATTTTTAGTTTATTTACGAAAAGGGGCGGAATTAGGTTAAATGGTAATAGTATATATTTCTTAATAAATGAAAATGGTAACGAACCGCCGAAGCCACTCGCCGGAGCTATACGAGGTAGACAATTAGGTTTAACTTAGTTTATATAACATTAAAATCAACCTTTTTAGTAAAAAGCTTGATTAGCTTTATAATTAAGACTGGGTCGTCGATATTTCGAACCCGTTCAATATCGTTTGAAATATTTTTAACCAATACTTTGTATTTTACGTAAGTATGGTTAAAAGGACAGAGAGGGATCGTAGTTTCTCGTTGGTTTTATCCAATATTCGCCTGAAATTAGGTTTCATCGTAAATGATATAGAAAAAGACGTATATAAGGAATTTAAAATGTAGGATTTTTTTGTGAAAAAAGAAGGGTAGGACGGTATCCTTTTAGTATAAGTTGATTGAAATGATTATAATAAAACGATATTCAAAGTATTGGAAAATTGTTAATATATTATAATTTTAGATAAATTCGAAGTGAAATCGGTCAATATTCGGATTTTAAATAACGTGGTATTCCGACTTCAACGTGAAATAAATATTAAACAACTTTTGCAGAGTTTACAGCCTTTCCTTTGGAAATAGTATAATATTTATAAAAATAAGGGAAAAATTCATCATTATTATTATAATACGATACGATAAGTAGGGCTAGGAATATATTATCCGACTTTTTCACAAAAGATATCCGATCGCGAGACGGCTTTTATTATTAGTTACCAAGGATTTACTTATTTATTATTATTATTTTTCTTCGGATCTAACGAGTAATAACGTTATTAATTTTAGGTGTCCTGTTATAATTGGTTTTGGATAGTTAAAAGGTCGATAGGAGTAGGCGACAAGGGGCGTAATGGACTTTCGTAAGCGTCGACGAAAAGGGCTGTTACAAAGCTAGATGAGTACGAGAAAACGCCGAGGTTAGCGGGTAACGTTAGGTAGGACGAAAGTTAGGTGAGGCTGAAGATGACGGTTAATAAAGAGCGGTGCGGGAAAAGCGACTTTTTCAACAGGTTACTAAGGATTATAACATATTAATTTATACCGGAGTAACGCGGTCTGCCCGGTATGAATTTTCGCCCGTTTTAGGACGACTCGATTTACTCGCTTTTGTTCAAGGTTAGCAAATGGTATACTGGTGAAAATGGAACTCGTAAGGTCAGTCCCTGGATATCGTTCGTTACGTTTTATAAGCCGTAACGTATATTAGTTATAAAAGATATTGTTGATGTAATTATATTTTTTTGGCTATTGAGAATAAATTTATAGAAGGGTACAGAGCGGGTATTTAAGGGATTCGGCGTGAAGCTATTATAAGTCAACGTAATATTCGTCGAAAAAGTTTTGTTACGATAAATAAATGAAACCGTAAAGAGTAACGGGAAAGTCTTTAAAAAAGGCGAACCCGGAAGGAAAAGGCGACAAAGACGTATAGAAAAAGGGGTAATAATTTATATTACCGGAATAGTCGAGAATCTTTCATTTTGGGTAATATTTCGTTATGTAGTAAATCAGTAAATGAACTTGAAAAAGGAGGGAGTGAAAACAAGCCGGTAACTTGTGATATTGTTTCATATTTTATGGGTAATCAACAAAATACATCATTTATCTTAAGTAATTATAATTAACTGGTGTAAAAAGGAGCATAAATTAAGAGAGACCATTAATAAACTTATTTTCTAAATATATTATAAAAAGGAGTTATTTCGCGGTCGAAGTTTTTATAATATTCATTTATTAACTTTTGATTATTATAAACCTTGCGACATGAACGTCAACCTTACGTACGATAAATGAGAATACAAATAGAAATAACGTCATAATTTAAAAAGCGATCAATATATTATATACACACTGTTTTTTCCCTAGAAAGGGGGGATTTTGATTTTATTATTGGTATTATCTTAAAAAAACAAATAATTTATAATATGCAAATACCTTAAAACATCATTAGTAATAGGGTATTTGTATTAAATAAGGTAAACTGCTCTACGTAACGGCTAATTATTTCTACTAGAAACATTTATAACGTTATAACCTATGTTAGATTTGTTGTAAATATTAATTATCAAGATAAAGAAAAAACGAAAATATTACGAGATATTCATAGGCAATTAATGATTTGAATAAAAGGGGTAGTTCAAAGGCTGTAATAAAAAGTTATAAACAGGTAAAAAATAGTAAAAGGACGTCGAAGATATAAAAAAAATTAAGGGTTACGTTAACTTCCGTATTTATAAATTCGAGCGGACCGTATTTAGTAAGGGTTGGGTGTTATATGGTACGGTAAAGAGGCGCGTTATACGGTATTAGCGGCAAAAGAGATATATTATACGGTATATTAAAGGGTACGTTATACGGTACCGACGGTAAAAATAATAAGTTATACGATGTGTGCAAAGGGAACGATATACGACATCGGCCTCCTAAGTTTCAATTAGTGAATATGTTATACAATGCTTTAAAAAGGCGCGTTATACGATACCGGCGGCTTAGTATCAAACCGGCCGATTTGATATAAGCTACGTGAAAGGGGTACGTTATACGATATCGTCGACTTAGGGTTAAACCAGTCGATACGTTATATGGCGTATTAAAAGTTACATTTCCGGCCTGCGCTCAGCTTGCTTTCGACTCACGTATTAGGTGGGCGAGGCTCCCGTTTTACGTTTAACCAGTAAGACGTTGCGGCCCTCATAACGTTCGAGAAAAAGGGGGGTATATTATAAATTCAGGCTATTGACCATTAAGTTTATAGGTTACGTCACTGTACATGTTACGGCATATGTAGTACCCAGTCCGGGTTCGATCCGGGCGCGGACCGGGCGCGGTCCGTGTACGGCACGTATAAAAGCACGTGACGGGCTAGGCACTGGCCATGACCATAGATCCTATACGATGGGCTACGGTAGCTTGTTTTAGTCTTCCGCTGTACCTAAATAATAAACCCCATTTGACACCCACTTGGCTTACCATTGTAGGTCGAACCATAACAGAAAGTTTTTTTTTCTACCCACATTATCTCTGATTAACCTCTTAAGTCCTCATTATTATTGGTAGTCCGTTACCGGTGCAACTTGGTCGATTCAAATTACTGTGGTCGAAGTTACTAGTATTGCATTGAATTTGGTTATGAGTTGCAAGATTTAAGTTTGGAAGACCGCTAGCCGGTTTGCACACTAATTTGTATGGAAAAATGCTTCGAGCCATGCCCTACTTTGCAATGGGCACGGATTGTTCTTGAATTGTAGTCAATACAGTAAATACCACAAACTGCATTCAATTTGCACTCAATACAATCAATTTACTGTAATTATAGTTGATTTGCCTATACTTCATTTAACTTCTATTCCAATAAATGAATTAACGATTATTCTAATAGAGATATTGTATATTATAAATGATTTGAAAATTGATATAGTCGAATAGAAGTCGATTTTGAATATGAATTCAATAAATTTTCCAATAATTAGAGTGTTTACGTCAGTCCCTTTTTTCTTCTCCTTAAAAAACGTGGATAGGGGATTTTAATTATAGTTTGTATTGGAACAATATTAACTGATATTTTTAGCATATAAATTGATGTGCAGTCAAGTTCATTATAATACAGTCAAATCAACTGTATTGACTGCAAATCAGTTGATTATGGAGTACCCACTTCTGACTAGGGTACGAGCTAAGCAATTGCTAATACAAATTAATGTGCAGACCGGCTAACGGTCTGCCAAACCTAGAACAATTCATTTACCACTTGATCACATAATACTACTGTTACTTCGACCGATTCGAATTCACAACATTGCAACGTTTAAAAGCCTATTATTGTCAGGTTAAACACATTAGCACTGATCATTACGTATTATGTTAAGAATAAATTGGATAGATAAAAGAAGAGACTACTTGCCTGTTACGTTTTTTTTAATTGGGACCTAGAGGGATAACCTTTGCGATGGGTCTTTACTGCTGCATTAGTCTTTACGGCAGTAAGTGAGGAGAACTTCTAGACTGCGTCAATTTTGAAGGAAAAGTAAAAGAGGCCACGGTATCTCCATTGAAAACATTAAGAAATATCTATCAGATGATTCTTGATAATAAATGTTGAGATTAACCGTTAAAAGTTTTAAAAATAGTCAAGTTAGCAAACGGCAATATTAGTATTACAACGGGTATTACTACTGCAAAAACGATTAGTTCCTACGGTATTGAAATACAAATTACAACGAATAACCTTCAACTTCATTTCTTACACTAAAATATGCCCTTTATACCAGCTCTTCCTATATTTTTTCCAATTTTCTTCGTCACAATCGTCAATCAAACACGTTAAGGTCGTTATTTCGTGCGAAAATACCAAGAATCGTCAAATCGCGCAAAAAAAGCCACGTCTCGCAATTTGAAGCCAAATGATCAGGTCCCTACGCTGTTAAATCGCCAAATTCCCACGTATCCAGCCCAAGTTCCCTCGCCCAAACAACTAGGTCCCGAGCCAACAAAAATATCAAAATAATACCAATTAAGGAACGTATAAAGGCAATTAAAACTCTGGAACCCTGGTTTTAAAATAACTACTATGTGAACTTCGGAAAATGAACGTGGACAAAGGTTTAACTAAGGGGTACCTGATTAACTTTGTTAGCTAGTATATCATTAACAAGAAAGGCGGTAAAAAACTGAATCGTAATACTTCCCTTTTTTGAAAGTATCATGACTTTTTCACTAATTAAGGTATTACCATATAAAAGAAGATAAAAAAAGTATTAAATTCATATTCAAGTCAGAATTTGAACGATGAGGAGTTAACGTACCATGTCAAAACTAGACCAAGATGGAACGACCTCTTTTTAAACTGGTTTAACTTTAACACCCCTTTAAAGTTCTTATCTTTAAGACCCATAGGGGAAAAAAGATATAAACTATTTTCTACTCCCTTGTGCACGTTTTAAGGGACCACCCCCTAATCCCCAATTAAATCAAGCCTTTAACCTCCCTAATTATACCAATTCTTCATACCCAAAAGATAAAAAACACTTTAATTTACATGAAAGCCTAATACCTTTTTGTGACAGCTAAAATACTTTTTGACGATGATAAAACACATGGAATTATGGATACTAACGCTACAAAAATAATTGACGTCGATTTTATCGAATTGTCAATTGAAATCGTCAAATCCCCCTTACCCGTAATCACTTCCGTTAAGATCGTCACATTACCCAAATTTATTTAGATTTTCTTCAAAATCGTCAAATTTCCTGAGGCGAAACTCCCAACAGCAGGTACGCTTACATATGCGAACCAACTACAAATCCTACCATAGAATTTTACCTTTCAGGCCAAGCAACTCAAAACTACCCCCACTATCGTGACTTGGAACCTCTAATGTTTAAGTTAACGGAAAAGAACACCATTAGCAACCGAGATTATTATCGTAATTTTTCTACCAACCCAATTAAAATAGTTAATATCAACTTTCAACTTATTGAGGATATCATACAATTTGAAAACGATGCAGATAAGTATACCGGAAACTTTATAACTTATTTAACAAAAACACAATTCCATTTTTAAACATTTACAAATGGATAAAAGTTCTTGTTTCTGATTCCCACTCAACGTTTCCAGAAATTCTTATAAAACACGTCAAAGATTAATATCTAATTTTCCTAACGAGAAAAAGAATTTTTGGATCATTCATAATAATGTAAAAAATAATTTCGAACACGTCATCCACCTTATGTCGTATAATACGAATAAGGTCAATATGAGATAAAGATAATAACTAAAAAATAAAGGAATAAACTTTCATAAATATTATTAGCTAAATACAGAATAAGCTAATCTTATACAAACAAGTAATTAGGAACACCTAAGTCAGAAAAATCACACTTTACAAATAGTCAAAAATAATAGTCACGGGCGTAGACGAGTTCAAATATAGTTTAAAACACTCAGATACCACCTATAAAGGTATTTTTGCAACTACTCTTTGTTAAAGTTTACGATCATAATGACCCGTACACCAAATTTCATCGGATCTTGGATTAAACTGATAATCTTCGCCATTAGGAAAAAAAAGACCACGAAATAATATATTACATTAATTTTTGAAACAAGTTTTATCATGTTGTAAAATCTGGTTCAATGTCGTCTAATTGAAATTAACGGCTTTGCTAGCGCAAGTAACGACAGTAGAATTGAATAGAAGCTGTTACTGGTAAAAATTGTCGTCGTAATAGTAGCAAACATTGTTAAATTTATAGAAAGAACAGTTGGTAGTTAATTCGTTCCTTTTCGATTAAACATTTAAAATAATAAGTGATATATTACACTTAATACTCTATTACTTCCGGGTAAGATCATCTGAACTATGTATTAAATTGCGAAATTGAAAAGGTTATTAAAGTTGAGAATATGCCTACGTAAGTTACATAACATTGAGATATTAATTTTTATGCTGTATAATAATTTTCCGACCACGCTTTTCCATACCATTGAAGTGATGAAAACCCTTACATTTATATGAATCAAATACCTAATCCTTCATATATCTTTAATATTCGTAACTCGTTATACAATCCACAATATTGAAGGTATTATACTAGACATAGACAAAGTAATGGAATGAGTAGATTAACATTGACTATACCTAGTATTGCAATAGGAAAGCACTACTATCATGGAGATTAATAGTTAAAATGATGATAGATTCAAAGTGAATTTAGACTTTACTAAACAATTATCGTTACTAAAAAGGAAAATTATGGAAACATTATTTTGGCTGATAATATCTTATATATATCTCTCCCCTACCTTATTTCTTCTCTTTTTCAAAAATATCAAAATCCTCGACATAACCTTCTTCGTTAATTATAATGAATTTTTCAAAAACGGCAGGGGGTTTCTTTGGCTTTGACATGGTGACAACTTTCATTAAATTTTCAATATCTAAAATCAATAGTATTGAATTTGACGAAGGAAAAGATGTGTCAATTTTACGGGAATTATAATTAAAAAGTCTTCAATAAACTATATGAAGTCGTTCAGTTTGTAAGATATAAATACGTGAAATACTGGACTTTGAAAGCTATTGAGTAACCGTACTACAACTGTCAAACTTATGCATCAAACTATGAATGATTTGAGTTTATATTAAAAAAAGATTAGAATAATAATTCAAATATTTTTGTTGATATATTTGACTTAGAAAATAAATATATTTTCTTCGCTACACACTCAGCTACCTTTTTTTTCCCAATGCCCAATTAACTCAATCTTTATTGGAAAAAGACACATGGAAAACGTTAAGGATGTTTTGGATTAATATGTATTGAGGTCTACTAAAAGTGGGTGTTTACGATACCAGTATTAACTTTACGGCGACGGTGTTTTGAATAAATTCTAAAATGGTCGGAATTTAATATAGATAGATACCTGCCAAGCTTTACTCAAGTATTGGAAAGATCGCAAGGGTATATACATGACTTTAAAAGGTTTATACTATCCTAACGTTGGATATTGAAAGCTTTAAGGTCTACAAAACATTTGTTTGAATATCGGTAGAAGATTGAAATAATATTATGGGCTTAAACGACTTGGTATTAATATTAATCGGTTTGAAAATACTTTTTTAAGAAGTGAATTTTTAGTATTAGTACGTATTCAAAATACGGCTGTAGTATACGGTAAGGATTTAAAGGAATGAAGGAAGCGATCTGTAAAACGTTAAGTTAATAATACCTTCTATAGTAAAAACGGTTTTATAACGATTAACATACCTTCTGTACTATAAAAAAGTGAGGTTTTGGTGTGGCGAAAGTTAGGAAAAAAGGATGGATTATTTAAGATTTTAAGAATTATCAATTTGAAACTAGTTGTTAAAACAGCTAACGGTAACGTGAATTTAACATAACATAGGTTGAATTTTATATTAAAGCGATCAATGGTAACATGAATAGTAATGATAAGGATACGTAAACAAAATAAATTGGCTAATATAATTGTGGATATCACTATATACCCTCATAGATAGTATACATAAAACAAGTAATAGTGCACTATATTGCAGGGTGCACTCCTGTAGAGTGCACGGTAACGTGTCACGCTGTAGGCCACACTCTTGCAAGAAGTAAAGCGTATTATGCATGGATTGGTTTGGAATGGCTATTTCACACTCACGGCAATGCGTGTAGCTGTTTAAAAAGAGTATTCCGGAGTCATAATCTCGGGGTGAAGGGCTTATAAGCCCTTACCTGTGGGGTGAACCTCTGGATTCTTTTTTTAATTATTATCTTTTCTATTAAAATTATCAATCTAACAATTACTTTTCTCAATACCTTATTTAATGTAAAAAACTAAGTTTGAAACTTTACCGATATTAATTAGTAGTTGACCTAGTCAATTACAGGAATCTCAGGGGAAAAAGATAGACATAAGTTAAATACCTATAACGGAATATTGTAACGGTCCTCATTGTTTATGTTTTAATACTTCGTTTCTATAAGAATTATACGCCTACATGTATAAATACTATAAAGAATAAGTGATTTTTCAAATGATAATTTTAGTACGATATTATTAACTTTTATTTATCGTTTTATTTCATGAAGGTTCCGTTACGTCATTATTAACCCTTATTTGGCATATTTACGTACCCGGGAAATTTTTAGAAAGTTTACTATTACATATTAGGCTACGTAAGCTGAAACTACCAAGTTTCTAAAACTTTCATTAGGACCTACCCGATTTCAGGTTACGTGATCACCAAAATTCGAAACCCTTCGTTGGAACCTATTTGGTTTTTTACAATTCAAAACGCTCGTTTAATTTAGGAGCGGATACGAATACATTAACCAAACCGATCCCTTTACTAATTTCGGTTACGACACGCTAATCCGGGCCGATTACTGTACACCAGATTATATAATATCTTTACATTTCCTTTGCCCTGCATACTTTCCCTCGTCCGCTCTATGTATTATAATTTTGTCTACGTTCGCCCTATAAATTTTAACTTTCGTACTTATAACTTTTAAGTTTTCCCGGCCGCCTAGTTAGCGTAGCGATACCCAACGTCAATAAAAAAACTAATTTAACACGTTTAATTAGTTTATCGTTACGATTTATTTGCGTATCGTTTGAAATTTACTGGAATTAGCAAGCAGTAATAAGCCTTAATTCAATTACTTCATTTTCTTTATATTAGCCGCTTGAGAATTAAATGACCTTGAATTTTAAAATCCGGATCCTAAATATAACCACGACGCGAAATCACCCACTTGTGTCGCTTTAACATATTAATTGTATATAGGAATTACCATTTCCAATCACCTTAAAATACTTATTAGTATGTTCCTAATAATAATAATACTAAAGGAAGCCAATGCTAATTTCAAAGTTCTAATCGAGTATATGGGAATTAGAAAGGCTATGATATAGGAAATCGATTTCGGCTTTTAGAATGATACCATTACTTCATCAGTGAAGGAATTCGACTCTTATATAATAAATACATACGTTTTGACCGATATATTTCACTATGAGAAGGGAAAAACCTAAGGACCTAACCTATTGAATGATTTTGATAAAAGTTTTGCGAATTTGACGTTAGGTATATAGCAAATAGTCAACCTATTTATTATTAAATCTTTACGAATTAAGTTACGTACGAATAGTATTAATACTTTAAGAGATAGGAATAGCCACCTTGTAAAAGCCCTATTCGAAACAACATAATATACTGACTTACCAGATTAGATGGATACATATTTTTATTAAACGAAGTATAAGAGGATTTTAACTAATGGAATATAAAAGATGGTAAATAAAACGGCTGGGATAGGGCGTAGAGTGGTTAAGTTTTATACCTGCACCTTAAGTAAGGAATAGAGGTCTCGAGGGAACAAAACGACGACGATCCTTATTTACTATAAAAGTGTAATATACCCTTATACCAGCATATATTGTGAAATAAAGTAAAATATCACACCATTTCCCGATTGTTAGAAATAACCCGCTAGGCTTTAGCGGGATCGGCCTAAATTAAAAACATAACACGTATTTAGAAACAATGATGGGTCGAAATATAAAAAAAACCAGATTTAGGAATTACTAAGCGGCGAAAAACGCTAATACGTGCTTTACGGATAAATTCACGCCAATTACGACCCCTATTGTAACTTCCCACCGAACCGCATCCATATGGATAGAAACGATCCTATAAAGCAAACTAACTTTTTTAGGTTTTAGGCTAAGGATGATAACTTTAGCGTTAATTTATACGACGTATTGAGTAAAAAAATACCTGTCATGTTGATATATATAATAGAATATATATTAAGTTATTTTCATTTTATATTATTTCACATGGTATACTTTTAGGGTAAATAAAGAAATTGTTGGTAGACCTTCCTAAAGATGTATGCATATCGTTGGAACATAGTCGATTCGAATCACTATGGTTGAAGTAACTGGTGCTGTATGATATTATTGATTGATGTATTTGGGTTCTAAGTTTGGCAGACCGCTAGCCGGTCTACACACTAATTTGTATCGCCAAACTCTTTGGCCTGGACCCTAATTTGAGGTGGGTACCTACTGCACTAAACTTACAGTGCGGTGTATTTAAATCTCACAAACTGCAGTCAATTTGAAATACGTACAATCAACCTTACTACAAGTAAAGTTGACTTGACTGTACTGCACTTAACTGCTATTCCAATAACGGCGGCTTTTTGTTTTTGTGCCTGCATGCTAACGTGGCTTTCCATCAATCGGTGGTAACCACTAAAATCCTTTCTCAATCCGTAAACTAACAACAAACCAAACCCCTATCGATTCCGATTAATCTGTACTAAAATCAACAGTAATTACGGCCCTTCGTAGCCCTTTTACTCCACCCCTTCGAGGCCTCCGTTCTTCAAATCACGTATTCATATCTTTCGACACAAACTTACATAAATCTGGTACGCCATCACTTACGTACCTTTTATTAATAGCTTAAACTATTATTATTTCCACCATTACCATAAAGGTCTTTTAATTCACCAGCCTCTTCCTCCACATTACGTACTGTGCGGTTTCCGTATCCTTTAATTTAGCTGATAACCTGTAGCCCATTTTTTAATTTGTATTTTTACTTCCTTCAAATTGTAAAACTTCTTTAATGTAATCCTATATCAAGGTAAAAATGAATTACAGGTAGTATATTACCAAATTTTTTTTCATAATCGACAACAATATAACGTATGAACTAATATCTTTTTTTTACCTTAAATCCAATATCTTTTTATATTGAAGTTAAACTTATTTAACCAATTTAAAAACATTTAAAAACAGAAATACCTCATTTCGTAGGTAAAGGTTCAGATTTTCCGTTAACCATATTAACTGAGCCTTTCGTACGGTCGATTAATATAATAGAAGTTGAAATGTTTTTTTTTCGTTACTAAACACCGAAGCTTAAAGGTAAATACGAGTCGAACCAAAAACTCGAGTAATTACAGTCGCTAATGAAAAACGAAATTTTTAAAAAGAAAAAATCTTCGCTAGTAACATTAGGCATTATAATATATATTATAACTTTTTATAATCTCTTAATGCTTCCCGGACCTGTGAACGTAAGTCATTTTGAACAGTTTTCACGTTTTTATTACTTATTAATAAATCCTTAACTTATTCAGTGTATAATTTTGAAGGTTCATTCTGTTTTTCGACTTCTTTTTCTAATCTAATATATAAAACTGTTTGATAATATTTCAATTTTCATAATATTAGTTAAGGTTACTATTGTATTCGAAATAGCCCTGGATAATGTTGTATATTTCTCTGGAAACAAATCAATTCGTTAAATATTCAAAATTGTCATCTAGGCTTGATAAGTAATAATACTAAAAAACAAGTAGTAAAAACTTAGTAATTTAACTTTAAATTAACGGAAACATCAAAAATAAGATTCATTTGACGATGAAAAGGTTCTATAACTTACTGTTACTCTTTTTTCCCTCCTTAAATCTTAATGAACATGTTAATTAGCGTATAATCAGTATGATTTACAAATACATGTCGAAGGAAATGGTAATATACTAGTCGTGAAGATTTTTTTTACGTGGACAAGAACAAAAATTAAAACTATCACAAATATGAATAGGTAAAATAATTACCTTTAATTAAATGAAAAGGTAAAAATCCAGGAATTGAACCTATAATGGGCTCGCGTGTAAAGCCAGTCCTTCCTTAATTTGGTTGCTAAAACTAGACTTGTTCAGGAATTTGGGGACAGTAGGCCTTAAGGTTTCCATTGTTAAGAACTTAACGATAATACTTTGAATATTAAGTGGTTTGGTGAGGTTTTTATTCAATTCACCAATGGATTTCAGGCTTTATAATGTATAAGTCGACTAATTTTTCACGATCACTTATTAAAATTTAAACAAGTCCTTACGAACGTATATATAATCGTTCAAGGTTATTAAGGTTAATAAACTTTTTACCCTTAACTAGAATATATTCAAGGTTTTTATCCGAAAGGTATTAGTAAAATGAATTAGCCAATTTACCCTCCTTCCCTTTTCTTTGTATAGAATTGAACGTTTTGGGTAAATAACTTATTCTTCATTTTTATTTTGACTTAATTATCCACCTTTTTTTTATAAACCATAACTCCAGTCGCGAAACCATTTTTAAAAATAGTCGAAGGCGAGAGTTCCACGATTAATTCCAATAATTTCTAAATTAAAAATAAAGCGGCCGATTATATTAATAAAGTATTCAGTCGAAAAATCTTCGTCAATATTAATATACCAAAAGATTTCGTCGTAGATTTTTACGAAAATGTGGCCGAGGGCTTTAATTTCTTTTTTTTCATTCAGGGTCGTTAACGGTATTAATTCTGACGTATTTCAAAGCCATCGTAACGTTTTAGCTAGTGTAAGGTTTGGTAAATGTATAAGGCGAGAGACTTAATGATTTTAGGCGTAAAGACTTATCGTAAAGTCGCGCAATATGGCTTTCGTAACAAGACGTAATATTTTCGCTTAAAGAAGCAAATTTAACTATTAAATGAAGGTAAAAAAAGTAAAAAAAAGTAAAGTATAAACAAAGATTTAGTATATGAAGTACGATTGAAAGTTGTTATTGGTAGTAAGGGTTATTTAGCGTATAAACTTAGTCGTTTTTCTTACGATTTACAATAATAATACCTATAATAGAAATTGACTTAGCCGTTGGCAAACTTTCCGGCTTGATAATCTTTAAGACTTCAAATGGTTAATCTCAACGCTTTTCAAAAAGGATAAATAAAAATTTATTCGTGTTGTTTAAAGCGATACCGACACCTACTTTCAAATTACCTCGAAAACGACACAATCCCAAAGCTTTCTTTGCGTACTGCTGCGAAAACGACACAATACAATGGGGGAACTTCTCAAAAACCTCTCCTCTACCTTATCTAAAAAGAACAAAGCCTAACAACCGGAAAAAAGCTTATTATTCTACTTAGGCAATCTATACTTAAGCTAATAAGCACTGATCAGTATTGGTAAGCCTGCCTATAGATATAAGCCTTTCATTATAAAGTAGTCGATTCGAATCACTGTGTTTGAAGTAACTAGTACTGCATGATATTGTTGATTGATATATGTGGGTTCTAAGTTTCACAGAACGCTAGCCGGTCTACATACTAATTTGTATGGTTAAACGCTTTGACTTATGCCCCACTTTAAAATGGAAACCTACTGCATTGCACTTGCAGTGCAGTGTATTCAAATACTACAAACTGTAGTCAATTTGCAGTACATATAATCAACCTTACTGCAAGTAAAGTTGACTTTACTGTACTGAACTTGACTGCTATTACAACAGAAATTGTATATATACCACCTTATATAAGTAGATATATTTTCGGAGTATCACGTTTGGCTAAAATCCCACTTCGATACGGAAATTAACCTCGTACTTTACGTCAGGAATTGGATTGGTACGACGTGGGAATCCGTGAAGAACTAATAGAAAAACGCCAATGAAAACCTATAGGAAATCCTTATCGCTTTATGAATTAAGTTTAGGAAGTGTTACGCAACCTTTAAACAGGAAAAAAAAAGGTGAAAAATTATTTTTCTAAGTAATAACAAAAACTTGCCGCGGAAACCCGTATTTCGAACTTATAATTTTTGAACCAGAAAAGAACCTAAAAGCCTTTTGTATAAGCCTTAAAATATCGCTTAAAACCTTTATATGTCGATAGAAACGCCTCGGAAGAATATTTATAACAGATAAGACGAAGAGCGAAAGCTAAATTACAAAAGTAAACCTTATGAAAATTGTTCATAACGTTTTTGACCGAAGATTTAAAGTTTATCCAAGGTACAAAGAGCGCCTAACGTATAAGTATTAAAGATGGAACCCTAATAATACGGAGTAAGGATAATCGCTCGGAAATGAAAGAAACGTTCCACAATTATTACAATATTTACGAAAAATTATACAAAGCCCTACCGGTTTACAAAAGCAAGCGTATCGTATATGTGTTAAAGTCAGCTATTGGTTTATGAATCACCCCTTTTACGAGTAAATTTAAATTCAACAAGTTTTTTTGGTCGAATATACATGTAATGAACGGATAAAAGCGTATTTTGTAATATATGTAGATGAGTGTGAAGGCATAGATAACGGATTAGACGATGATTTTGATGAATATATATCCGGAAAAGACGATTTTGAAGATAATAATGTCAACCTATGAGCTTAAAACGATAAAAACAACTAATATATTTTCATAAAGTTGAAAAATGCCTTTTTGAAACATATTATAGGCTTAGACTGTGGTAACAAAATACCTGACATCTTTATAGCATCGTAATTTACTCTTTTTAATAGATACGGGAATAGGTTCCAGGGCATTATACCTAATACTGATATAGCCGAAATGTCAATGGCCGGAAAAAAGTAATTCGAAGCGTTTACGGCGAAATTTCCCAAGTTTTAGCAGGACCGAATAAGAAAATACCGAGAGGTCATGTTTGGTAAAAGTAAAAAGTTATCGCTCAGAACGGTTGTTATAAATACGTGATTAGGACCGATTAAGGTTTACTTAAAAGACTCTAAAACACTATTGTTTTATTAACTGATATAAATAAGTTGGGAATTAAGGTCTGGAATATAATTAATTAACTTGTCCGCGCCTTAAATGGCGTATCCGTAACGTTCCTGCTTAAGTTCAACTACTTATAGTTTTTTTCCCGAAATGCGTATAATTAAGGCTATTTACCTTACTTAGCCGTAATTACGAACTTTACACCGACAATTCGGATACCCGGTTATGAAACGTTTTTTACGCTTGCTTTACGCTTTAAGTTATACGGATATAGGAAAAGATGTATTTAAGATTATCGAAAAGTTTGCCTCGAGTGTCAGCTATATTTATAAGCCCTATAACGGTTTAGGTCCCGCCTTTCAAGCAATCCAAACCTTAATTACTAATTAATTATTAATATTACTTATTTAAACAGCTAACTACTTCTTTATGTTGTTGACTCGGCAATATTATTTTAGGTCGTTAAGTTTATACAGAACGCTTTCGCTGTAAACTATTAAAACGTTTTCGTTAAATATTAGTTCAAAGTTTACCTAAAGCTTCTAAATTGGATTACTTAAGACGTTAGTATAACCTTCGAATATATCGAGTAGCGTATTAAGGCTCGGATAACCGGTGACGAATATAGGTAGATTTTAGTAAAAGCCTTATAAGGTATTAAAAAATGTAAACGTTATTACAGACTAGTAAAAACAGCGTTTTTGGTATTGTCGAAAGAATTAAAAGGTATTAATTTTGAGGAACCTATCATTTAAATGGCGGTTTTCACCGTGAATAACACTTTTAGCCTAAGTGAGCTCATCCTTACGATCGTTATATTTAGTGCTTACCCGAGTATTTATACAGAATTTGTCTTATTCTTGTTTTCAGTGTAAAGGAATAATGTTAGGGCGAAAGCTATAACGGTATTACGTTCCCTTCGGGCGAAGAACAATGCATTTAAAGCGTTGGATACAAGGAATGACTTACGTAAAGCTGGCATTTTAAATTTACTATTGTAATTTGAATTTTTGGTTTGGAAAACGAAGGATACATGGATTAGTCTTCATATAATCAACAGGTTTAAAAGAAATAACGTATTCGTTGATTTATCCAACGGTATAAGCTTGTTTGGTTGGACAATGGTTCGTAAATACAGAAAAAGACATGAAAAAAACCGCCTGAAACCGTAACATGAATAGAAACGCTTATAAAACACCCCCTAAAACGATGAATTTTAACCAAACCTAGTTTTAACCTTACCCCTGAAACACGATTTCGGTACGACCCTTTTAGATAAAAGCGGCTCGTTTATACTAACCCTACCAAAACCTCGCCGTTAAAGGCGCCCTTTCATCTTAAAAAAAAACATACTAAAAACTTTACGACGGATTTCTTTATTACGTAAAAGGAAATAATAAACTGCGAATGAAGCCTAGAGCTTCGTCATAAAGGTATTATTACCACTTTAGGTACCTCGTTCGAATAATATAATTAAATAGAGACTTTAGCCCAAATGAACCAAAGCGTCTTTCGTTTTAAACGATTCGATCCAACCATTTACGACACCTATAGGATTCATTCAATCCGTCAAGTTTTACGAAGTAAAGGGTAAAACCGGGAAACATTACGAAAAAACCCGCTAAAATATGAAAAAATACAACGATGAGGAGAAAAAGAATATTATAACCCAATTACATGTTCTACAACGAGCTAGTCATCGCCTAATTCATACACTCGAGGCCTCCTTTAAAGTATTATACACCTTATATATCGAACTTCGTGATATAATATAGGAATATATTTAATTTAAAAAAACTGCCCAAATGACGAATTTACGCCGATATACCAAAGGATTTTAAATAATACCAAATACTAGAAATGAATTTACAAATTATATACCTATGTTACGGCTTAGTCGAAACCAGTGTTCACTAATATAATATTTATTAAAAATACTAAAAAACGACTTAAAATAACCAGATCTACCTTCGACACGTACCTATTAGTATTGAAAACCTGTTTAGGGGGCTTTATATTAATAGTTATATAGACAAACGACACGTCATCGTTATGTAACGCCTCGTTTTCCGTATTTAAAAAGAGTAAAGTTTTGGAGGCCAGTTTAAAAACGAAAACCAAAACGTATTTAATGGAAAACTATATAATCGATTTTGATAACATTACGGTTTTTTTTTTAGAAACGGTTTTTGTGGCCTTATATGAAAGGTGTAATTGGATAAAAATACCTTTATCGTTTTGAATAATATAAAGCGGGCCGACGAATATAAATGCAAACGGGAACGTAGTGCTTAGGTTGCTTTTATAGCACAACTAAAGGTAGTATTTAGCTTTTTTATCGCCGTGTAGTGTTTAGCTAACCTAATAAACGATATATACAAAGCTCTCAATAAACAATTTTCGTGGTAAATATACAATCTAAGGCGCGACTTATAATTTATAAAGTTAGATATACTTATTACAAAAGTATTTGTTTTTATCAACGGCTCTTTGGTTAATAATAGCAATTATAGTTTATAAATTTACTTATTTCCAATTATCGGTAACGAAACTTCAATACGAAACAGCTTTATGCTTCGTAAAAATATTATTTATCAAAGTTTCACCAAAAATAATAAGGTTAAGAGAAACTTAGTATTCTTAGAAATATATGGCGTAGCTCATAGTTTCGATTCGAAAATTACTATAAAATAACGGTTCAAATGATTTTTTCCAACTTTAGTTTAGGCCTTATCCCTTTTATTTTTATAGCAATTTTTTTTCGCTTTAAAAAAATAGTTGGTTCAACGGGATATTACGAATAACAAGCGACTGATAATTGATATTATAGCTTTATGCGAGTCGTACGAACGTCGTAATATTGAAGAAATAAGGTAAGTCGATAATAAATATAAAATTACGGATACGATAACCAAAGCTGTAACGAACGGAATATTGAAAATACTTATATTAACAAGTATACTATTTATTAATTTTATTGAGAAAGTTTTACGGCACTAATAAGCTATTACATCACTTTTCGCTAATTTGGATCGGCCCGTATTATACTATTCCCGTGATTCCCGATTTTTACTTCTATTTAACCCTATTATTCGCGCTGATCACCGATTTTACTTTGATCCAACTTTAAGATATCACACCGATACTGGTATGTTACCCCTTTTGTTTTATATATTTCAAAGTTAGTTATAAACGATTGTTCTATCAAAAGTAATAACATTATTATGGAACTTACTATACTATATCCGGGTTTGCCGGCATGGCCCAGAGGTATTTATTTACTATTAAAGGGAGAGGGCGATGTCGTCGCGTCTCTCTCGTCTTTCCCATCGTTCTCCCCTTTGAGTTAACGCCACCACTATTACCTCTATCAAAGTTATTAACACTAACGGGAATATGGCTTGGAGCTTTACTAATTATGCCTTTTGGAAAGGGTGTAGGGGAGGGATTACCCTTTTCATAACGATTTACGATAACGTCATTGAACTTGCCAGCGTAATATATACGTAAGCCCTATTTCTAAGCAATAACTGCGGCTTCTGTTTCCTTAAACTGCCGGTTAACGCCTACTACTAATTAATATAGGCTTGTTTTGGTTATTTACGACCGCGACTTTTTTTTCTTTTTTTTTTTCAACAGCTTAAACGGTATTTTTCTGTTAGAAAAAGGTTTTGAAATTCAATTAGATTTTACCAAAGAGCTGGTGGACGCGTAATACTGCCTCGGCCCATGTCTTTAAGACTACAGAAACAGGGGCGTACGAGTTTCTTACTCGCTAGTAACGGTGGCAGCGGGCTGAATAACCCCCGTTCTCGTGGTAATCGCCAACGGACTTATCTGTGACCATGGATGAGACATATGATACGTAGGGCGTATCCATTAGCGGCATAAGACTATGGACTCGGGTACGCTGCACCAACGCTTTGCGCATTGAAGAGACCTTACGGCTCACTTTAGCGATACGGAGCTCGAGATAACGGAGAAGATCCGCTTTATGCTCCTCATCTAAAGGGAAGGAAGTTAGACTCTTACGAGCGGATTGACTAAGAATAGAGGACGAGGTGGCGGCTGCGAGGCTGTGCGGCGTAGAGGCGGCGGGCGGAGTCACCGCAATTAACGAGATTGTGACTGATAAGGGCAAACTAACAGTGGTGACGATGGCGGCGGCGGTGGCGCACCGACGCTCTCACGCCAAACGGCGCCTTACTTTCCTGTTTTTTCGCGGTATTTTTTTGAAGAATAAGTTAGTATATGGGTATTGGCTAAGTAACTTACTTATCTGAGCAATCTAAATTGTTTAGTTGGGATAGAGGTTGGTTTGAATTGAGATAAAGATTTCTATTAGCTTGGATTGCACGCATTTAGATGAAAAAAGAAAAAAATGAAGTTTTGTCTGAATCTATAACGATATATCTTTTATGCTAACTCTATACATAGTTGCCTAATCATTCATTCGTATTCACCCGTTTATCACCGACGCAATTACCCCAATTAACCACAAAAGGCGGTATCACCAACCATATCGCTCCTATTGAACTATATCAACCATACACAAACTAAAATTATTACCACAGCTAGACCTTACTAATCCTAACCGAATTACAATCACTACCTCAGCCAAAACTTACTGACTCCAATCGAACTTGCTAATTTTGACCTTTTACAATTAATACTATAACCAAAGTATTAAGATTAGGCTATAGGTACGAAGTATATAAGGAAGAAAAAAATATTGCCTATATGGATATTATTATATACCCTTATAAATAGTATAAATAGGCTAAGTAACAATGCACTATATTATAGGGTGCATTTATATAGAGTGCACGGTAACGAGTCACGCTGCAAGCTACACTCTTACAAAACGCAAAGTGCATTATGCCTGGATTGGTCTGAAATTACTATTCCAAACCGATGGTAATGCGTGGATCGGTCTAGAAAAAGTATTCCAGAGTAATACGCTTCAGGTGAAGGACTTATAATCCTTAAACTGTAGAGTATACCTCTGAATGCTTCTTCTAATTATCATCTTTTTTACTTCAACTCCCAATCTAAAGATTACTTTTCTCTACACCTTATTTCACGTGAAAGACTAGGTTTGAGACCTTACCGACAATAATACTCCCCTTTCTTAAACGATAAACCAATAAAACGTTCATGATATAGCCGATTATTTAAGAAAAGAAAATGAAAATAACAGATATATACCGGGTAGAATTATAATATTATTTAAATTATGGCGTAAATAGAGAATTTCAAACATAATTAATAATTTCCGAATATAAGAAGTATTCAAATTTTGGCAGGAATTTTGAAGAGAGTGATATGTTAACTATGAATGGACGTTTTATTCTAAAAGTCGTGAAATTTGTATATAAATCCCATTTTAACCTTGAAAATTTAAATAACACAATTTTTAAGTCGAAAATTATACATGAGGTTGAAGATAAAATTACGGGGCGATTATACGAAATTTATTTTTAATTGTTTCAGGATACAGTAATAATAGTAATAATTGAATCATTACTAATGTTTAATGATTAAAAAATAAGCTAAAATTTAGTGGTAATTTGAATAGTAAGTGTTGGTAGGTCTTCATCGTTATTATATAGTCTATTCAAATCACTATGATAGAAATAACTAGTGCTTCATTGAAAGCGGTTGATGAGTAGTTACTTCTAAATTTGGTAGATCGCTAGCTAGTCTGCACGCTAATTTGTATGGCCAACTGTTTTGGCCCGTACCCCATGTTAAAGTGGGTACCAACTGCATTAAACTTACAGTCAACTCTACTAACTACAGTAAGTTTCAATTATTTGAATTCATTAAATATAAATATAGTTCAATTAAATCTACTGTATTTGACTGTTATTTCAACACTAGCGCCTTCTTTTTGTGACTAGACGTTGATGTAGAAAGCTACTAATTGGTGGTAACCTTTGAAAACTCTTCTAGATCCATAACTCTGATCTTTGCTAGTTCCAATCAATTTGTATTAAAAATGAAATTAATTACTACCATTTTCTTCACATCTTCGAATCCTCCGTTTCTTAACTCCTGTATACATGCCTTTTACCACAAGTTTTTGCGTATCACGTATTTTACCAATTATGTACCTTTTCTTAGTAGTTCTACCTACTGTTGCTGTCACCATTATTCTGGAAATTTTCGAGTTTTCTAGGTGATCGTTGTTTCTTAACGTTACTTATAGAGTAGTTTACTTAACAATCAATTCTTACAGTTATTATATTATTTTTTCACAAATCATTTCAGGGTATCATTTGGTCTAACCTTAGTTATAACATTAATAAGGCTTTCTTTTCGATTGATTTACCGGAACCTATCGATTTTTCGGGCTCTTTATATCTTACCCAAAGCGATCATATCTATCATTAAACGGTTGTCATTAGTTGTGCCCAACCTTAATATGTATTCATAAAGGTTTTGGGAATCAGTACATATAACCACAGGTATAGGAGGCAATTATAATTGTCTAATAATAAGTTTTAACGTGCCGTTAGTTACTATACTGATGTTTAAGCATATTATTATACCATAAACCTTTCAAGCTAATATTATTCGTGTTATACGTTTATATTTAACAAAAATTCAGTGTATAAGGCTTCTTGTGATCTTAAGTTACTCTTTAAAATATTTCTTGTTAATAAATATTATAAGAAACCCATTTTACGATACACGGCTAGAATTCTTTTCAAAACAGCTATTCGCAAAAATCATTAATATTGGTATTATTCATTTTGCGGAAACTATATCAATACTTTTTTCTAAATTAATTTTTTGATATTGAATCTTTTTCCATAAATAACTAAATCCTCATTTTTGAGATCTTGTGGTTATACGATACCTTTAGTTAACAAAGCATAAAAATGTTGGTTGTACGTGCATTGTACTTTAGATCACTTTGTGTTTTTGTTTTGTTAACCTTATTATTTTTCGTTAAACTTGTGTTTTACCTTTTTTTTTTAGCATGGGATAATATACATAATACGTATATCATCGCCAGCTTCAATACCATAAATACGGATTGAAGATTTATGAAATTTCAATTATGTACTTTTAACCAAAATTTTAATTGGCTTATGCTTTCATAAGCCTAACTTCTCAATAGCACGTTATTACGCTGCCATCAACCTGGTATTTCAGAGAAAAAGGGAATTATTAATGTTGGTAGACCTTTATTGTTGCGGCGTAGTCGATTCGAATCACTGTAGTCGAAGTAACTGGTGCTGTTTTGATATTGCTGGTTGATGTGTATAAGTTTTAAGTTTGGCAGACCGCTAGCCGGTTTGCACACTAATTTGTATGGCGAAACGCTTTGGCCTGTGCCCCACGTTGAAGTGGGCACCTATTGCACTGCACTTGAAGTGCAGTCCCACAAACTTATAGTCAATTTGCAGTACGAACAATTAACTTTACTGTAAGTAAAATTGACTTGATTGAACTGAATTTGACTGCTATTACAAAACTGGCGGCTTTTTGTTTTGTGTCTGTACGCCCGCGCAGCCTGCCATCAATTGGTGGCAATCTTTGAAATCCCTCCTCAATTCATAAGCAAGATCCTTATCAATTCCGATCAATCTGTACTGAAATCAACCTTAATTACGGCCTTTCGTGGCTCTTTTACTTCACCCCTCCAAGACCTTCGTTCCTAAAATTCCGTGTACAGATCATTTACTACAAACCTGCGCATATTGGGTATGCCACCACTTACGTACCTTTTTATCAATAGTTTAAGTTATTGGCATCGTTATTATTACCCTAGCAGCCTTTTCATTTGTTATGTCAACCTTGTTATTTTACGTTACGTGCTGAGTGATTTACCCATCCTTCGATTCGTATAATTAATGTATTGCTATTTGCAAATTTTCCCAAGGCATAATTAGGCGTAGTTTTAGTCATAGGATTGGTAAGCTTATTTTTACCGTTAATTTACCGAAAATTATCAATTCCCCGAGCTTCGTATGCATCTCTTAACGCAATGATATCTATTATCAAGCGTCTTTTATTGGTTATGCCTAATTTTGATCTATATTCGTAAAGGCTTCGGAAATCGGTATATATTACCATATGTATCTATAATAAACCTAGTTATTTAGTGACAATCCTCAATTTTCCGTTAGTAACACTACCGGTATTAAGGTTTGCTATTATACCGTAAACCTCTGAAACCAGTACAATTCGAGTTACATGCTTACGCTTAACAGATATCAAATACAAAGGGTTCCCGGTAATCGTAAATTATTCTTCTGATCCATCCTTATTAACGAGCATTATTTGAAAGCCTATTTACTATGTAAGGTCAATATTATAGGCAAGTAAACCGTCCGCAAAGATTATTAGCTTCGTTTTCGTTAGATTTACAAAAACTATATAAATTCCTCTTTTTACGTAATTCCCTTGATACTTAATCCGATTATTCAAATTATCAAAGTCTTCATCTTACGGGTCTTATTCCTATGCCATAATGGAAAGGTTATACGGTACCTCCGGTTAATATAACGTAGCGATATAGGCCTCACGAGCCTTTTGCTCCAGGTATTTCTATACCCTTACCTCGTTAGCCTTGTTGATAATTATGAGGATCGTAGCTTAACTCTTTTAACGTAGCCTAATGTAAATACCACTTTTAGTCGTAATAGTATAAATGCGGAGTAAAGATCCGTTAAAGTCAAATTATATGCCATTAACCTAAGTTTCAACTGATTTACACTTTTAAAGGCCTTATTTCTCAATAACACGTTATTCCGCCGCTATAAACCTAATATCTCCGAAAAAAAGGGTATCGTCAGTTTTTGTATTTACGATACTAAAGTTTTAGCCCTTGATAATTAATAGGCATATTCCAAATATTAAAGTTTATATATATAGCTTGTATTTAAAATGTACTTATTACGTTAAAAACTAGTAAACGTTAGTCTCGGCTAATCCGTATAAAAACTTAATACAGTATATTATTATAACAGCCGGAAACTTGTCCCTTATGTTTTATAGTAGTTTAAATAATACAATCAGCTAATGATCGGTAGCAAATTACGTTTATGCTTACGTAATATCTCGGCTATTAAGTGTAAACTAACCCTTCACGCTATCAGTTAAACTAATAGTAATAGCGACGATTAAATGTTAGCTGATTTTCTAAATTATAGGCAAGTAAATAAGAATTCAGTTCTTGCCTTATTATCGAATCTTTAGGTGATTAGCCGTAACTTTTCGTATGACCGATTCCAAGTTTTGCGTTTAAATTCGTAAACTATCCTAGAATTAAAGACAATAATGTGTTTTTTTACAAATTGCGTTCATGACACAAATTATACAATCCTATTTAATAGGAAGCTGTCAATTTCCACTTGGTTATTTTCCTTAAAAGGCTTACCCAACGTATTAATAATTCCTTTGACACGTAAATTAAGGGCACTTTATCCGTCAAACTTTTCCTTTTATAACATTTACGCTGTTATATATACCCTACCAAGCTTATAATCCCTATTTTCTTCCTTTTTAGTGTGTATCCTCCTTTTAGGTTGGTTTTTACGCTGTCAACGTTTTATTAGCTAATTCATAGTGGACTCAAAAGGGTTATATTGGGTAATTTGCTTGACTAGAAGGTTATTGATATTTGAATAATTTTCCAACTTAAAAGCTGTGATGGGTTTTCATTATAATTTCATTTGTGTAACTCGGAAAGTTACGAAGCCGATAGCAATTTTAACCAATACGTTCAAGTTGGTTATATTTAATATTTTATACGGCCTATTTTATTTTCTTGACCCGCGTTACAAAAGAACTTTACTTCAAAGGGAGAGTAAAAGGACGTTGATTGTTAAAAGTCCGTTTTTGGTTTTAAGGGTAATATTAACCTGGCAGCGTTCCGATTCCTTTCTTGGTTACTTTAAGGCTTTGCTATAGATTATAGCTCGTTTCTAAGTACTTAATATGAGTGGTAACTTAATTTTCATTCGAAGGTAAACTTCTAATACACATAAAGTTAGTATAAGTCCGTTAAAGTCGATAATATCATTAAAACCTTTTATAATTATCTAAAACGAGACCTTCTAGCTTATTAAGCTTTCGATTTCCAGTATAAGGATATTATAAGCCCTTCGTAAAAGGGAATATACCCTTTTAAATTTACTGATACCTTAATAAACTTTTACGTGAACCTATTTATATTAAATCCCTATTAACTTTGTATCAGCTTAAAACTCCATAGTATTAAAGTTGGTACCTGTATCGTAACCTAATACGTCTGATAGTCCAAAGTACGTATTAATTCACAAAATACGTAGTACCTCATATGTTTCTTTCACTGTGATAGTCCTAAGGAACTTAACGTTGTAAGAAGCTGTGGCGAAGTCCATAACGTATAATATTAGCTTACCGTCTAGATAAAACACGTTTATAAAAACTTTATAATTAAAGTTTTAATTTCCGTTAACTAAAATTTAAACCTGAAAAGGGCTTGAAAATATGTTTAGCAGTAATGTCAAAGGTGTTTAACTGCTTTTAGTGCCGGTAGATCCATATTTTCGTAACAAACTGCCCTTACAACCTTGTGAATCTTATTAGTTATAGGGTGGTTAAACCTACCATATAGTTAACGAAGTTTTTCTTCCGTTAAATTAAACACTACTACCTTTAATCCTTTAAAATAGAATCAGAAATACCCCTATTTAAGGTTAAGTGAAAACCATTTGCCGGTCTTAATATATATCAGCTTATTAGTCTAAATATCAACGTTGACGCTGAGGTTCTTTATGTATCTAAGTTAAAGAATGAAGGGGGTAGAGGATTCAAAGATGTGGAAAATAATAAGGCTAACAACAGTCTTCACTATTATCGATCCCAATAAAGACAGTTTTTTCCAAAGCCGAAGCCAACTTTGGCTTTACCAACGTCCTCGTGGTCATGTTTCGTAACAATATCAGTATCACTTCGTAACGTAACGTATTACAAATAGCCTCCTGTTAAATACCCTGCTGCCTTTATATCCGGTATAATCCCTTAAAAGACTTTTTCCTCATACTGGTCTTAAATAGTAAAGAGGTATATAGGTTTAGGATCCTTATAGTTATAATGTTGATAGGGGTCTTTACCTGTAAAGTGGTATAAAAAAGCGCTATCAGCTAGTTATTACGTGGCTTTCGGGCTAGTATCGGTATTAGTATCTTTATACCAACCGATAAACTTGGCTTATTTTCCTTCATTTCATTTTTTCTTCATTTAAACAGTATAACTTACTCTATATAATCCCACTCAAGAGTAATGGGGAACAAAATGTAATACATTACTTATTTTACTTCGCGTTCGGCGATAATATAAAGTATTAATCAGTAGCTTTATTTGCTGTAAATCTAATATCTCTTAACGACTGGTGTAAATTTACTTGAATTGTGTAAAGACCTTAAAGAAAAGGAATACCCTTCTTTATGGGTAAAGGTTTAGATCTTCCTTTACCTGTACTGGATAGGCCGTTTATACCATAGATTAATGTTATACGAATTAAAAGGGTTTTTTTCGTTGTTGAATTCCGGAGCTTGGTACATACCGGTCGATCCTGAGACACGAGCAGTTACGGTCGTCAACGAGGAACGTAATTGGCTAAAAGAACCATTTACAGGTGGTATTAGAACATTATAAGGCGTATTCGAGCTCTTTGTAACCCGTAACTACTTGTCGGACCTATTAGCATAGGATGCTTTTATCAGCTCCTACACTTCCTATTACCTGATGATAAAGTATTAGCCTATCAAAAATCTAATTTAAAATATCCATTTCAATCTTTGACTTTGTTTTATAATCTAATTTGTAAGACCATTGAATAATGCTTCAATTCGTATAATTTTAAGTAAGGTTAAATTTTTATTCCAAATAACCTTTTATATTATCGTAGATTTCGCGGAAAAAGGTATCATTCGTTTAATATCGTAGGTAATAATCCTTAGTTTGGCTGGTAAGAATACCGGAAAATAGCGAGTAAAATCCCATCAATTTAACTTTCATTTAGCTACGGATGTTAAAGAATACACGCAACTTAATGCCAAAGAGGTTATACGACTTACCTTTATACTTTTCTTTTCCTCTCCAAATCTTAACGAATGTGGTAATTGCCTTACAGTCCGAATCCTCTATGGGAACGCATCGAGGAGAAAGGGTAATATACTAGTCGTAAGGACTTTTTTTACTCGACTGGGGAAAAGACTAGAGTTATTTCTGGTACTGGTAGGCAGGATAATTATTTTTAGCCGAACTTAAAGGGAAAAAGCCAATGGTTGTACCTATAGTAAGCTCGCATGTAAAGCCATTCCTTCCTTAATTTGAATACTAAAACTAAACGTGATAATTAACGTAGGGGAAATAGGCCTCAGGGTTTCAAGCGCGAGGTTAGTGATAATCCTGTTAGTGTTAAGTGGTTCGGCGAGGTTTCTGTTTAATTAACTAGTGGATTTAAGGACGTAGGAGGTGTAAATCCATTGATTCTTCGCGTCTGCTTGTTTGTACTTGGAAAGATCCTTAGGAACATATGTAGAGATGTTAAGGATTACTACCGCCAGTAATTCCTTTTCCCTTATTTTCCTATGTTTATTGTGGGTTTCTATCCGTAGCGTACTCGTAGAGTACATTAGCGAGGTTTCCGTTTTTACCGACCTTTAAAGGTAGTAAAATTATTCGTTTACGTGTGTTAGCCCTCAATTAACTTAAACTGACTTCTTTATTCATTTTCCGCAGATATAAACTCTAGTTCTTAAATAATTCGATATAGTCCAAAAAGGCTTTAACTTTCGTATGTTAATTGTTATGGGTAACGTTGAGGATAAAGTAGCCGACGTAATCGGCAAGATGCTCGGGGGTAAAGTCTTTGTTAACTTCCTTAATTGAGAGGTTGTCGTTGAAGTGCTTGACGAAAGTGGTTCTGAGGGCCTCGATTGCATTTTTCCTAACAAGTTCGTCGATAATATCGAATCTTACGTACTTCAAAGCCATCGTAACGAAAAGTAAAACGATGTAGTATAAGTTTTAGTGGTTAATTTAGCGATTGAATGGCGTGAAACTTGATAATTTGCGGGCGTACAGGCTCATAATTTTGACATAAAGTCGCGCGACGTGGCTTTTTTTATCAAAATCTTATAATTCCTCGTGCTTTCGTTGCTAGTAACTAATTTAACGATTAAAATGTTATGGGAAGTGAAAATAGTAAACTAAAGAAAAGGTTTGGTGTAGAAAGTAAGATTGAAGGTCGTTGTTAGTGGTGAAAGTTATTTGTTGTTTAGCGTAAGGACACCCGCAGTAGTATTGACTTAGTATTATGATCCAACAGCT
This sequence comes from Anisogramma anomala, assembly GCA_038502455.1. Lineage (NCBI taxonomy): Eukaryota > Fungi > Ascomycota > Sordariomycetes > Diaporthales > Gnomoniaceae > Anisogramma > Anisogramma anomala. Next base: position 41,549,287 of record JASMMZ010000001.1, on the reverse strand, counting down.
GCAGGTCACACCAGCAGCGGCCCACAGCAATAATGAAGGAAATCAGTTGGACACAGTCTAACGGCAGGCATCTGGTCCAACAGAATCCCCAGAGTTAGGGCTGTTAGGAACCCACGCGGCACATCGAGAACCAGAGACTGAATATGTTGGATATGCTAAATATCCAAATGATCCAGTCTGGATATGTTGGATCGCGTATATATCCAACATATCCTACGCCACTACATCAACTGAAGGAACTAGATATAAAGACATGGTCATCAATACGTTAGGTAGCTTCATTAGATAGTTCTTCAGTTGTCAATCTAAGTATTCAGTCTACACATCTGAATAGCCTCACAGCTTTTGATCATTACTTACACGGTTGCGATATTATTCACTCAGTACCTCTGCTACCTTCTTGATAACATAAACCCTCTGACACCTATATACTCACAAAGGTAACCGACGTATTTAACGTTCGTTCTACTATTGCTAATACAAAACTTGTCATTAGAATTCGCGAGAAAAAAACGGTATATAAACCGTATAAAGCTGTACCCCGCAGGGTAAAACGGGGTTAATAAAGGACGTGTAGGTGAGAGCGGAGAAGGAGGGGCGAGAATTGCGGGGGGGATCGGTTCGGTTACGTTTAGCCTTGATAAAGATTAAAGGGTCCTTCAAACCGCCCTGTAGACGATGGCATATAACGCGTTGGGGTTTGCCTTTTCATAAAAGGGCTATTATTGGCATTTTCATAAATATCCTCAATATTAATGTTAAAACGTAGGGGTAATTAGAGGTAAGGGTGGTAGCATTTGGTTAATATATAGGGGAAGATTTGAAATGAGTATTGGAATTAATAAGTGACTCCTTTTTATTTATTTGTTTTGTGTTGGGAACACAATGAATGATATATTACACTTCCAAAGGTTCACTAACGATATTACACCAAGGTGTTATAAAACATATCAACGTAACCGAAAGAAATTTTACTCCTATCCTTTATACGGTTTATTTTTCTATTTCCATACTTTTTAAAACTATTTTTTATAGGCATATATAGCTGTTTCCCCGGCGACAACAGGTGCCGGGAAGAGACTATACAGTTTGTGTTTCTCGGCTAGACTAAGGTTACAGTTTACATGTTTATGAGGATTTAAATAGTAATGCCCGCTAAGGTCTTGATTTGAAGGATGGCTTAGAGGTCTTAAGGGCAACTTATGCCTTCATAGAACCCGCGTTACGATCCCTCTCACCGGTATCTATAGGATTCATTAGTATTAGCTAGTGTTACTTTGATTAGATGAAACTGCACAGCAACAGTAAAATCTACAGAAAAAAGTAACTTGTCCAAATTCAATAGTCCAATATTACTGAATTTATAATAGTTGGAATCAATGAGTGATTCATGAGCATAAATGAAGTTTTTACTTATTAAAATACATTGTATTCGATCAAAAATAAGTGTGTAACTGTTAATACATATGACCGAAACAAAACTTGTTTTTGATTCAATAAGTATAATAAACGAATATAATGGCAGAAATGAAACGTTTAATGCATATACCTACAAATATAACGCTTTTGTAAAACTTAAATATCAACACCAATATATAATTAAAATTCCTAAGTTTCATTACAAGGTGTTTTCCTCATTAATTTAACAAATAAGTGTGTATTTTCAGTCTCGATAATACTTATTTACCCTTAGTAATACATGTGTTGCGTTCCTATACGAGTACTCTATATATAATGCTTTATAATAAGTTTGATTACATTATTAAAGTTGAAGATGTTACCGTCGCCTTATCAATAACTCGTCCAAAATATTGAACTTTCTCAATTATTTTACTTATAATAAAACCCCTTTTTCTCAACTTGACATGCGCATAACATTATATATCTTAATATCATATATTATCTTAACCAAGGGTATATTGAAGAGTAAGCTGAGCAGTGTATGAAGAGTTAGGATAAAGTGACATTGTTTACTAGTTTGAAGTACAACATTCATGAAGTACATTCATAGAAAACATTAGATTAACAGATAATTTAAAACTATATTCCCAAACTGGTTGCGAGCCCAAGAATTTCCTAAGCCAATATTATCTATATAATTTCGACCGCTGTAAATTCAAGTATTATTGATTATTATAAAAGCTTTCGTAATGGTAATATGTTTTACGTTACTAATATAGCGGCAATGTTTGTTCCCTAACCTACTAAGTTTCTGACTAAATTACAAAAATTGTTCCTAGGTTTCTTTGTATTAAAGATGAAATTTCTTCCCGTAAAACATTACAGTTCAAAAGTTTACTTTTCAGTTCCAATATATAATAAGAGAACTGTCAGTATAACAATTCAATTAATTTTTAACAGGTTAGTTTTCATTTAAACCCCAGCGGAAAGTATGACGAGTTCAACAATGTTGATTTCATTATACACGATACTTCGACAATTCTTTTCTCCAAAATTATTATACCTACAATATTTACCGAAACCTCAAGCAATAAAGTCACTAGTTTTACTAGAAACAAGGATGTGTATAATATGCAGATTCTTTAATCCTATATAAACTAAAATTATACTTTGGAATATGACTATTATAAATGATAAGTTTTTAACATTAATGAAAATATTAATAAGTACATATATATTAATACTGATTTCAGTTACCACGTTACCCATGAAAATATAACGTGAATAAGATTGAATGGCTTATACTATCCCGGTTCCAAAAACGGGAAAAATGAGTTCTCATAATCACTTTATTGCTTTAATTTTTCTTATCAGCGTTAGAATTTTTCGTTGGATTCAACAATTTACAGAATTATCTGGTTTTGAGTTGAAAAAACCATATGTCAATGGAATCATCAAAAGAAAAGAACATCGGTCAGAATGTATGTGAGAACCCAAAAATTAATATATGATAACTCACAAATGATACTAAAATCTGGGAAGTAAAAAAAAAAAAAAAAAAAAAAAAAAAAAAAAAAAAAAACAGTGAGATATTGAATTATATGATTTTAGGGCGTATAATAATACCCATAAAATTCAATGAGAGAGTGTTCGTTAATGTTAGCGTTTTTAGAACACTATTAGGTGAACTTTTGTTATTATATGGATAAATTTCTACTTTCTATCGATTAATTCACTTCGGATGATCGTCGTATGTTAATGAAACTGATGTAATGTGAAGATATATATTATGGAACTGTTTTCAATTGTAATCTTAATTATGACTTAATATTGTTACACCGAAAATGAAGTGGTATGAATAACCTTCGGTATCATATTCATTCCAAATTGAGATATTGTAAAATAGAAAGTTGATACAAAAAAAATGACCAAGTTTAATCCTTAACTATGCCGTAATTTATCGATGTTGAAACTTTATTGATTATGCTTCTATATTTAGTCTGTCTTCAATTCAAGATATTTCCGGTTAAACCAAATCCGCATCTAATAAGATTTGAAATTTCGTTTCTTAATACTATTTTATGGTGAATTTGAAAGTTATAATCGTCATTATTCATGATCAATACATAGGTTCCAAAGAAAATTAGTATCACAATCATATTTATGAGTATAATGTATAATTTACGTCGTGAATTTTTATTTTGTTGTTGAAGGCATTTGATCAAGACCTTATAGTTTGCTTTTGTAAGTCGAAATTAGCATCACGCTATAGATAATCGATGCAATATCGTTTTAGTTTATATAATTTAGAAAGTAAGAACTTTGAATATTTGATTTGAGCAGTAACACTCAATACGTGTAATATTATCAATATCTATATTAAAAAATTTATCTAGTTAACACTCGTATAAAAGATGCTAATTCGCGTTAAATCACATGTGATTGACTTTACAAAAATCTATATTTCGTAAATTGAGATTTTGGTTTAGATTTTAACAGAACTTACTATAATATTATTTTTATGGCTGTTAAAGATAAGTATAGTATATAGTTAATATGTAAGTCATATTCATGTTTACAACTTCAATTGTTTTCTATATTTTCATTAATATTACTAAATGTAAAGGGGTTGAGGCCGGAGCTATCGCTCAAGGTGGTCCGATCTTGTCTATAATCCTTAATAGGAAAAGAAGGCAAAACCACTGCTCGGAAGCTACTACGAAGCTGTAACAAAGAAGTAACCCGATCACGTAACGGGCCGAGAACATACTCCTGCACGGTTTTCGAGAAGCTTTAAAAGACCGTAGAAATATAGATGGCAACTACCAGGTTTAATCCTTAGTGACTTTTAGCCCAGTCACTAACCTGTAATAATACCTCACGGCGCCTCCCCCCCCCTCAACCACTTTTTGCGTAGTATGAAAGGTGAATAAAAGTGCAAACGAATTAAGTGGTATTGAAGGTGCGAATTAACCGCTCCAAAGCGGCTTATTATGCTGTATTATCGCGTAAAAGGTTTCAGGCCAGCGAACGATTTAGCATCGTATGAAAAGCGCCACCACCGTCTTCCCTATAAATAATTTCGAAAGCTCTCCTTCCCAGAAAAAAAAACTTCACTCCTACAAATACCTCTAATACAAAAAGTACAGCACTACCTATAGTAATGTCTCTACTCCACGTTCCTCTTCAGATTTTTTTTTTCATTGCTGTCGTCTCTATTTACAGTCCTCAAAATGAATCTATGACGGATTCTCAATATTAATGAGGTAGGAGGAGACTTGAATATAAATTTATTTAAAAGCTGATTCATGATTGTTAACGAGCGTGTAGTGCTCTTCCTAGAGTATTTTAAAAAATATACCCTAATAGGATCCGTAAATAAACAAATTTAAAAGACGTTTACCGGATAGCATACGATCCTAGCAAGTTATATCAAGGATCTAAAGGTAGTTTCAACATATATAACCGCTAGTAAACTTTCAACGAGTCGTTAAATACCGGTAATCATTATCTTCTTTGTTTTATTAACGTCATAGGTCGTAGCTTTGATTATATATATACGCTCTTGTATTTTAATTATGAAATAAATAAGGTCGTAAAGGAATTATTTAAAGTTTATCTGAATTTTGATTCTCAGAACAGATGTAAGCTATTCACTTATAAGTTGTTAACTAAGTCTTAACAAGCTATTTGATTACGTACGAACGTTGGAAGTAGTAGAAAAATAAGGCCATAAGAGTTTTTTGTGCTATGTAATGGAAAATCGATACATATAGCGAGGTAAACTTAATACCAGTCACTCTTATATGGTCGGATAGCTTACGGGCCATATAACATATTAATAAGGAACGTCGATTTTAGGTAAGTAAATATGTTAAAAGGGAGCTTAAGTATCGCGGTTAACAAGCGGGTAAAGAAGCGTTACTTAAGGCTATTATGTAGCTTGTTAAAGTTTCAGAACATATCGATAGCAATTTAGGTCGTATTGAAATTAAGTTAGACAAGTTGGTGAAAATGGACGAGAATTTATTAGGAGAAGGTTTTGAAAACAACGAGTATAAGAATAGGTTGAAAATGCTTTAGTTGTTTCGTTAATATAATTTGCGTTTATACTTGATACCCCGAAAATAACCTCTTTTACAACATTTAATAACATACTACATTATATTTTTAGCTTACTTATAAGATGGTCAAAAGAGTCCATGGTAATAACTAACCAACTTTTAACGTAATTCGAAAAATTTGAAGGCTGTAATATATATAAGACTGGATAACGGCTTTAAATTTGGACTGATATAACCTATCCATTTAACTAATACTTCTGGTTCCGTGGGGTCACTATTTTGGGGGAGGTCAACTTAAAGGTTATATCGAGCTCGTAAAATACGTTCTACTTCATACTCTGATATTGTGTCATTATCGTTAACTAAAATATAGATGACAATTCATTGAAGATCTATGGCTTATTGGTTTGGAAGTGGCTTCGAAACAGTTAAGATGAATTAATTTACATAGATCTAGGGATATTTTTATCGTGGATAATGAACTTAAGAAACGTAAAAATTCATAATTCGTGTTATTTGATACATAATATGAAATGAGTTTAGCTTTAAAAATCTTATCTGGTTAGTAGTTTTAGAAAAGACGTTAGACGTTGTTATCGACTCGAAATCGTTTCGAGGGGTAGCGTTACTTGTTAACGGCTTTCTTTATACGTTATTCTGTAACCGTCATTTTGGCTTACGCGAATTTCTTAATATTGCGAAGACATTGAACGAAATCTTTGGCTTTCGTATACGGTTCTGTAGTTGGGATAAGTAAACGTTGTATGGGTTATATAAGCTCAACGTTATAGTTATAGGTTATAAAAGACGAATTAATACCTATAGTAGTTGAATATTCAATTTTCAGCGGTAATTGATAATAGGGTTAAAAATGGCTCTAATTATATTAAATGGAAACAAAGAAAATAATGGGAATATATCAAAAATATTTAAGTCGTAAATTCGGTAGCGTCGTCGGTTTCGGAGTTAAAGGCAGGCTTGAAGCGTTACTTCACCACAATTTAATCTTAAAGTCGTATTTGAAACCCGACGATCCAATTTAAACCTCAGTTACTAACATTTATACTGGGAAATCCGTAAAAGCGTTAGTAACATCTTTAAACTTGTTTCGTAAAGGTTTCGGCGTTTATAATAGTTATGGCTTTAAGGGTCACAGATTTATTTCAACTATCCGTAATGATTATAAGGTAACAAGGGTCGCTGGCACCATTCTAAAGGAATATAATTATAAAGTCAATAGAAAGTTCGGTTTGAAACCGTTTAGAAATCGGTAAGGGTATAAACAAACACTTTCGACAATGTTTTCAATAGGTTGTACGCTTATAAATATCGTAATTCTGGTAAAAACGCCGCACTGTTCGGTGTAACCCGAATTAAGAATAGGTTTTCAAAAGGACAACAATGGTAACTTCGCAATTACGGTAGCGATTAAAACGTCAATTATTAGTAACTTGAATTGAATTAGTAGTAAACGGTTTCCAAACGGGTTCCAAAATAGAGCTACGGATGCATAAAATACCATCATCGTTTATTAAATATTCAGAAATTAAAACCATAAATAACTGGTCGTTATGAATACGAATATTGATAGGAAAATTCCGGTGGCTCATATATATTATGCGAATTAATCGGGGTTAAGTGACGTAGCGGGTAATAACAGCGTCTCAATTAATGTAAAGATCGATATTGGAAAAACGTTCAAACCTTTATGGGATCAATTCGCTAGTAATAGTTAATATAGTTATATACGTGCGCTCAAGCTACTAGAAAACGGCTTTTTCTAGGCGCAAAAGCTGAAGTTCCTACCGCAAAAGATATAGATCGGAAAACCTTTGCGAGTATCCTAGTCTCTTTATGAAAGTATACTAAGTCGCATATCATTGGCCCCCTTATTATAAACCAATTTTCAGAGAAACGAATAAAATAGTTTCGATTAATAAAACATTCGTTTGGAAAGTTATCGTCTTACTATAAAGTACTTCATGTTTTTGTCATTTGCAAAAATAGTATACGGTGTACCATATCTCAGAGATTTGCGTTCCACATTTTTAAATAGCTTATAATTCCAAGTAATTACTTGTGGTGAATTTAATCATTATATTCAATATGTAACAAATGGCCAAAGTAGTAGGCCATTAGGCCTAGGTTACCATAATTACCGCGGGAAAATCAATAGCTACTAGAGGTCTTACTAAATCAATCAATCTCTAAGAAGGTGTCGCGGCAAGAATCGTATTCAACGAAAATAAACTTACAAACAAAGCTAAACTTAAATCACTCAAAAAAGACTTTCTACACGGATCCTCAAGGTAAAGTCGTACATTTTCGGGTTCGCCGAATTCATGGCATGATAATCATAAAATAATAGTGAGGAAATTTTAGATAAAAACAAGTAAACCCAAATAAAAAAACCATTACTTTTAATATAAAGGTGGGAGCAGCCTATTTCCGAATGAATGGTAGGTTTTCTGAATTTACAAATATTCTGATACCAGATTGTATAGCGAATCCCAAGTTCTTAGTCTTTTAAAATCCAATCCATATTTAGATATGTCTAAATTAAGGCACATAACTCATGAGATACATAATATCTGATAGGTATTAATATTAAAATCGTTTAAGGTATATTTGAAAGATATCAGATATTAGCAAGGTAAACGAAATAAAAAATGTCACAAATCGATGTAACAGATTATCAATATACCGTTACAAGGTAGTCGGTATAATAAAGAGAACGAAAGGAGTAACGTGCTATTTAAAAAGTTAAAAGCGAATATAAAATACATTTTGTATTGGTTTCTTTATTTAATATGCAACTTATAACGACCAATTTCAACATATAATTTATTCAATTAGTTAACTTGTAAAATATTTGAAATCGTTTGCTTAATAACCCATAGAGGCTACCGATCCACCTTTTAATGGAGTTAAGTTCATAGTGGTCAATACAAAGACGTCGGTTTCTTATGGATTTTCTAATTAAAAGAACGGGAACAACTGATAAAAAGCTGCTCGTACGAATATAACCTTTGTAGACTAACTTACTTAACGTCTTCCTAAACATTAAAATCCCTGCACGCAATATACCGTATGATAGAATTTACGGGATCCTCAAGAACTAACCTTAATTATCATTTTAAGTAATATTTGGAAATTGATTACGGAACAATATAGGGGAAGCTTATTCTCTAAGAGCTTTATCGAATAATAGGGTAAATTTTTAAAGGAATTTGTGAATTAGTCGTTGATAAAGACAAGTGGTTTCGAAGAGAACGTTTTCTTAATATCTCCAAGAAGAAGAAGAAAAAAAAAAAAAAAAAAAAAAAAAAAAAAAAAAAAACCGGCGATGCACCACGTAATAGCGGTTCATTTATTTCAGGCTTTTAGCAAAATAACGTAAAAGGTAACGATATGAACTCCTCCAAGTTCCTGTTATTCCGACTCAAACAATCTTTTGTAAACACAATGGTTACACAAATGACTTACAAATACTATGTATTCTGGAATGGCGTAAATTTCCTGTTATTGTTCTATTCAGTTTTACCCATAATAATGTTGTATTTAGAGTAAAGGTTCATATATACGTATATATGAAATCGATATTCATTAAGGTCAACATTTTAAAATATATGAAAAAATAAGCCGAAAGGTGGAACCAGGTACATAATATGTAGCTTCACCACGTTATTGTGGTATAATCAAGATGAGAGGTAACATTAATCAGCTAGTATGCTGTTTACTCGTAACTTGATAATATCTAAACTTTATATTTACCAAAGCTTAGAAAAAATAAAGGATATTATAAAGTGAATCGATTATAAACGAGGAGTAACTGAAAACTAAGCCGGTGCCACCCGGTCGAATTAAAATGTTATCAACTTTTATATACGACAATATACAAAAATTACGCTTTTTGTCGGTAATTTCTTTACTTATTGACGTGAACGTAAAATAGTAGATGAATAGTCCTAAATATTGGTATTGAAGTAGTAAAGATAAGATATCTAAATAGAGAAGAAGAATTCGGAGAGTTCACGCCACAGATGAGAGGTTATAAACCTCTTATCCGGGAAGTAGCACTCTACCATTCACTATGCTAATCTACCTTCTGGGCAGTGGCACTTTATTGTACACTTGGAAAATGCCACTTCCAGCCAGTGGCACGCTATCATACGCTCTGAAGAAATACAACTTATAGAGTGACACGTCACCGTGCACACTTATGAAGGTTTAATTCATAACGTGGCCACTTACTAACTATAGGGATATATAGTAATATCTACACATGTAATATTTTCTTTTCCTTTTGCGACCCGTATTCAGTAATTATAGTGAAATTTATAGCGCAGTCCATATTCGTGGTTAAGTAATAACAATGTTATTACGGTAAAAAAGGTAAAGGTTCGAATCCTCAGTTTCTAGCCGAGGTATTAATTGTAGTAGAGGTTTGGTTAGTTTGAATAATTGGTAGCGATATAATTACTAATGTTATTCATTGATATTTCCTATGAGAGTATAATTACGTAGGTATTATAAGGGTGCCATTACGTAAGGGTAATTACAATATTACGTGTTGTGTGGTAAGTATAAAAAATATATTGCGGTTGGTTTAGGTAAAACTTCTTTTTTCTACCTTTAACAGAGTGTACCTAAAGAAGACCTAAGTTTTAACCAGTTAATTAGCATATATAAACTCAATCTACTTTTATAATTACCTATTTTAAATTGTTTAGATAGGTAGGTTACTTTACTAATCCTCATATATTAACTTTCCCTGTAAATTGAAGCCTCGTAAGCATAGATCCCTTAGGCGTCGTTTGGCGCGTGAACGTCAGCGCGTAAAGGCTACCGCTGCCGCCGCCAGCCGCACCGCCACCGCTACCACCACTACTAATAGATTGGCCTCCTCGGTGACGATGTTTTTAATCCCTGCCTTCCTCCTCACTTCACCGTTTGCCGCCGCCGCCACCCAAATTAGCATTCCCTTTTCTCTCCTCCCACCTTCTCCTTTTCCTAACCCTTAGGAGGAGAAAAGTGGAGCTCCTAAGGTTATAAACCTCATTTTTTCCCCTAAGGTAAGAACCTTATGAGTCGAGGGGACCTATCCCTTTCGTCGTAAACGTAACTTAGCAGAGTTACAGCGATTTTCGTATCGTTAAACTTTTCCATATATTTCGATATTATAATTTTAATATTTTATGGACAAGTCGGTCGAGACGAACCTTCTTCTCCGCCTCAAGCCACGTATTTCTAGGGTGCTTCGCAAGGCTTTTCTATCGCGTAAGACGTTGAAGCGGTGTATTCGAGTCCATGATTCCGGTTCGCTAAAAGGCACGTTGTATGTATCGAATATCGCGTTCGAAGCTGCGAGTTATTTTATTGGCTATTATTATTCAATCGGGGGTCAGTCGAATCGTTATTACCATTACGAGCGAACTAATAATGCATACGCTCTTATTTTATCAGTATTAAACCTATAGATCGAGTCCGTAATACGCATCCGCCGGATTTATAATAAATTTACTTCCATTCTGTATTTTGAATCTCGAACTTATTTTCTATAATTCTATCAATATTTCTTTTTAGTCGCTTTTCAAACCAACTAATATCGAAAAGAGAAAAAAATAGGTTAATATTAATTAGAATTACGTGTTAACTGGTGTACCAAAGAGATGGTAGCTGTTATTACCGTTTTAAAACGGGGTTTACGTATATATTAAGCAAGCGAATTCGACGAAGTGATTTCGCGTTGCCGTAAAGAAAGTAAACACCCCTTGGCGCCTTGATTCAAGGGTATACAGCTTAAGGCGCGGGGCCACCCCTACGGTAATACCGATAGCGGCGTCGATAGAGGTAATAGTAGTGGCGCTAATATAAAGGAGAAGGGATGTAGAGAGGTTGATGGGAACGCTACGGCGTTGCTCTTTAACTCCCCTGTTAGAAGCGAATAGCTGCTCCTTTCATTCGAGATGACGTACCCATCTGTAGTATAAAACTATATATAGTAACGTTATTACCTTTGAAAAAATAATAAAAACGCAAGTGACAAATCTAAAAGGTAAGAAGTAGAAGTAATTTTAGTAGTGTTCAAGTTTATAAATCGAAAGGTGATAATATATTAGACGCGGTGCGAATGGAAGATCAAAATAGAGCATAATTTTGTAATGTCGATGTAAATAGCGGATTTCAGACCGTTTTGAAATTTTAAAAGCGGTGTAATCGTACAAAACAAAAAGGGAAAAAGTAAAGGACAAAATATAAGCCTGGGTAAGGTCGTAAAATATTTTTAGCAATACTTAACAAAAGAGTGTGTTGGTTATTATAAACGACTTGAATGCCCCATTCGAAGCGCCCTTTATTATTGTATTTGTTTTCATTAATTTCCCATTTATCAATATTGTTTCCTCAATTTCTCAGTATTTATACTATTTTATTCAGGATCTAATATCGATTCTCAATTGTTTCTAGTCTGTAATTCAAAATTTAACAAAGTATTCGTAAAGCGAAAAGGAATTGGTATAAACGACTAAATGAGAGCGGTTCAAACTAAGGTTAATAACAACTATAGGGATGGTTATTACCATGTTTACTCCTAAATCAAAAGCCTTAACTATATAATAAATTTCAGAGGTTAGGATGACTCATATTCCATGTTTTTGTTCAATTTATATTTCATGAATGATATTTTTACGAAGTCTAAACCCGTTTTTAACCGGTATTTGGTCACCTAAACTAAATCCAAACCTTATTTATACGTTATAGTCGGTGTTATTAGTAAAGAAACTCATAATAAAAAAACAGCTTTATATTCGTATTGAAAACAGTGTGAATTGTAAATCGTGTTTCAAATTATGTATTTACTACGTCAAAATCCTATTAATCTCTTTATATGTATCTTTCGAAAGGGTAGTTGAATATTATACGGAAACGAGAAGGTTAAACGCCGTTTTTACTCTACTATTAATATAAATTGAACGATACATAGACGTTGGTATTTGTTTTTGTCGGCCTATTTCATGTTATTGGAAGCCACAAGGACAAATTTATCTAATATCCCTTTTTACGTAAAGCTTAAACGCACTTCTGAAAAGTGATTGACGAGTTCTTAAAGTCGATTATATTGTCTTCCGTCAAATACTTCCTATGTTTTACCTTTAGTCAAACCTTTAAGAACTTCTTTTCTTTAAAAACAGAAGGTGACGCGATATATAACGAGAAAATATTATCCGTTTATATACCCGTTAATATAAAGCCTTCAAAACGGGGCATTAAAATTAACAGGTATAGGTTGAATATTAGGCTTTCTTTTTAGAGCCGTTTCTTATAATACCTTTAATAAGTTTTATATCAATATATACTAGCCTTTACTAGGTAGAAAATCGCTGTTATAATAACTAAAATCGTTTCGTCTAGGTGGTGTTTTTTAAAATCCGCAGGCATATCGATGTAAATACAATGTTCAAGCCACGTCTCAAATTTTATATTAGCATATATAATGATAAAAAGTTTAATATATAAGTTATAAGGGGTACTAAGGTAAGTGGTGAACGCAAAAATGAGGCGGTATCTTACTTGGTATAAGGTCGGTGACTGTGTCATAATATCCATTTTACTGTCGTTATTAGACTCCTTTACAATAAATCGATTTTTTTCGTATGACTTTCCGGTTTTATTCTTCATATCGTATACGAAGCGCGTGGTAAAAATCATATAAGCGTCGTAAATCGACGATTCTCAATTTTTATAGTGAAAAACACCTGATTCAATCAAGGTGAAAACTTCAATTTTTATAGATTATTCGAACAGTGCGTTTAAAACGGTTATGATACCTTCCCGACGCAGATTTCAGCTAGGCTTACGGTTTTCTATTACTTTTTCAATAATAAAGAAATTTATTACCAAGGTTTTAAGGAGTTTTTTGTTTTTTGAGATAAATTGGCGTTCTCGGCCGTGAGGTACTAGCAGTATTAGTTTAGACAGGCCGCTTTTTTATATTAGTAACGTTTCGAAAATGCGATGCGAAAGGTATATAAGATTTGGGAAAAGCTGGTATTCGATATCGTAAAAGTTATTTCGCTGGTATCATTAGTTGAATTATGGTTTTAAGTCTTCTTTTCTCATTTTTTCCCTTTTATAGTTTCATAAGCTTATTTAACAGAACAAGATTGTATCATTTGGATTACAAATAAATATATTATAGGTTTTAGATCCGTTACTACTTCAAAATATAGTTCATTCGTTTCCAATTTTATAAATTATAATCATAAATTATAATGGTAAGTATAGAACACACGTTTTACGTGAGATTTTTTTTGTAAATAATACTTAAGAAACATCATTCTAAACTCATATAAAATTTAATGCTGCTATAGTTTTCGTGACAATATTCACTCTTTATTACATGGTTCATAACAGTGTAAAGTATTTGTAAATTCTTAGCTACGTATTAAAAATAAGGATTGTATGGATTGATTTATTAGGTTTATAAATGTTATCATCCGCATTAACTGTTTCTTTTTAAAGATAGATACATTTATAATAGTACTATTTATATTTTTAAATAGTATTGTATACGTTTTTTAAAGTGGTAAATATTATCGTATACACTTCTTTATACCTCATCATGATTTTACCGATATTTGTTTGTAATCATTACCGGCTATATTAGCTTTGGCACGTTATCTAGTAAAATCAAATGCCTTACCGGCGTCGTAGATAATCCAGTAAGAAGGCCTTAAGTTAAAGTTTATGTAATAATTAACCAAAGCATTCTAATAGTTTATGGCGAAACTATTTCGCGTAAACTTCGCGGTCTGGCATAATGTTTTCATGGCGACTGTATGTAACATCATTTAGTCTTCGAGATATTCTATATGTTTCATTACCTTGTAGGTAAATTTTTCATTGTTTTGAAAACGAAATTTTAATCGTCTTGGAGCCTAAAAATATAGGTATCATTTTCGAAAATGGTTTTAATTGTTTTAAAAGTTTCTTTTCTTATATTTGTATAAATCATACCGTAAAATATTTGTAAAAGGCGTTTCATAATTCGGTATTTGAATTGGACGTATAACAATCGTAATTTCGAAAACGTTAAATTGATAAATTTAATTTTATATGTTATAGTGGAACACCCCGAGTGGTTAATTGTAAGCCGAAACAATATAAATATATTATCCTACACGCGAAAACATTAATTATTCGTATTCTGGATTTCGATTCCAAGCTTATTCATATTAATTAACGATACTCAGATTAATGTTTTACTGTTCATAACATATAGTTTAACCGGTCCGAATTGTTTATTTTTTAAATTATGCCTAATAAAGACGTTTTACTCTTACTGAATAGAACTTTATTATGATCCCTTATAAGGTCGAGTTGAAATATCGGAAATTTCTCTGCAAGCGCGTCGAATTATCGCTTTCCAGAGATTAAGATTTCTGACGCACTAGTATTAGGTATAATACCCTGAAATTAGTTTTCGTACCTGTCCGAAAGCGTAAACCATGATGCTATATAAGCGATTACCACGTCGATTTTACAGTTTAGGCCTATACTATATATAAAGAAGGTATGTTAAAAGCCTATGAAATTTCCCTAGGGGACTTTGGTATCCTAAGCCATTAGGTAAAAATAATTGTTTTTATAATCCTTTTTTTCGGAAATATATTAATAAGTGTAAACGTCAAATTCATTTTTACACCCTTTCATTTAGCTATATATATCATAGATTTGTTCTTCATTTACTTGTTAGATAGGTAATCGGCTTAAAATTTTCATCCACTCCTAATTTACACGTGTATTATATAGTTAGTAGACTAATAACCGATTTTTCCGTATATAAGGCAACTTTTAAGAAAACCCGTAAAGCTTCGTATACTTGTTCGTGGGTATTTCTTTAAGTGCGGAAAGGTTTTCCCTTAGCCGTAAGATCCTGTTTCATAATAATTAATTTGTTTTTTATTATTCTAAGGCTCTGTTACTAATACCTCGCTCCCTTGTAGCCGTACTTAAGGCGATTGATCTACCTTAGGTCTATTTTAAATCTTCGATATAAAACGTGGTAAATTGTTTTGAGGATGTGTATTTTTGTAATTTAACCCTCGCCTTTTGCTTTATAGTCTATGAATACCAATCCTAAACTTGCCTGTCGACTTATAAATATTTTAAATCATATTCTATGGCTTTTATAACAAGCATTGGGATTTTTTTTAAGTTTAAATAATATACGTTCGAAATTTGAGTCTTTATAATATATCTCTATTATTATTTATAAACATAGTTTGTTACCTGTGTATTCTCGGCTAAGGGTCATTTAACACTTCTCGAACTTCTCTCATCGGGTAGTAAACAACTTTATGGGGTCTTACTTAATCTTTTACGTTAATTCCTTTGGGATTTCCAGGTAATGATAGTTTAGTTTTTATCGGAATATTTGTTGTTGATTTCCGTGTTTAACTGCGATTTCAGGCTCTGATGATACTCTGCTAATTTGTTTAATTGCGTAAAATCTTGTATATACCACCTCCAAGCCTGCGTATATAATATGTTAGGTAAAATAACGTAAAATTGGAACGGTTGAATATCGAGCCATTTACACTTATTTAACATTATATATATTTTGTTATTTAGTACATAGTATTGATCGTGGCCATAGTTTTCGTCTTTATTTCAAAGTTTAGTAAATTTGGTTAACGCTTTAGGGTCGCTTTCATTAGTTAGGAAGCGATGAGGTAAAAATTTAAGATGAGGGTGCTGGTTAGCGTTAATTAGTCCGTATAGTATATATTAGCGTTTTTGGCCAGATTTATAATCCTTGGACGCGTCGTTTATATTTGTTTAGGCCTCTTTCATTGTAACTGAACTGTTTATCAACAGTATCCGGAACGTGCTTTTGTCACGGCCATTGTTTAAAACTTCGTTTCGGAGAGGTTTTGTGTATAGCCCTCGTTGTAAATGATTTTTACAGCACTTCCTCCTCTTCCGTAGATTTCCCCAGCATCGTTCTCATTTCATGTCATACGTTTAGCCTTGTCAAACTCCTTGTTCTTTTTATTTGTAATGACCTTCTTCATTTTTTATAAAAAAGAGGCGATCTTAGCGCTTTTTTAGTCATTGTAATTTTACAAACTATACCTTCATTACTTTATCTTCGGTTCAATTAGTCATCTATGTAAGGCTTGCTGTTTCTCATAGGACTTTTACAATACGTCGATTATTGACACCGGTTGTAATAATACCTTTGTTCCATAGTTGTTTTCGAAATATTTTGGAGTCTATACCATCGATTACACGTTATATATCCGGCGTCCAGTTTGCAAAATCGTCCCTGAAATCGTTGAATTAGTTGCGCCTTTCAATGTCACCGTTATAGTAGTTAAAGATTATATTAATAACGTGGTTATTTTCCGTAAAATTGGTTTAATCCTTTATCAATATTTTCAACTTCTTATATTATAGGTTAAAGCTTAAGTACTTTAGAATATTATTACGCAACGATATATTCGTAAATAGTCAGTCTATGTATTCATTATCTTTAGACAGGTTTATTACGATTTAATCTATAGTTGTAATATTATAAAGCATGCTAAATAGATATTAGGTGGAGGTGGAGGTTCGGTTCGTACGTGCATTTGAAATTTTAAAGAGGAGTAAGTTACAGATTCTGCGTAGTAAATCGAATTCGGAGTTATTATGAATGATATATTGTCATTATAACAACGAACAGGGTACAAATACGTAAACTTAAATTAAATAAGGTCGAGTAAAACGGTTAAAGTTAGGCTTTTAATGCTTGCTAATATAAACAAAATTCCAATAGGTCGCAAATAAAGCGTAACCATAAGCTACTTATACAATTTATATTTGCGTTTTAGCGTTTTTACTAGCGATGTATTGACTTAGCGTCTAATAGACTTAAACGTCGTAAATACTTCATTTGAAAATAGGCAGAATAGAGAAAGTGGGGGTAGGCGACCGAATCGATGGAAAAGAGGGGGCGGAGATATAGGGAGGTGTATGTGTGCAATCCGGTATGTATAGCTCGGTTCATGTTTAGTACGCGGTTCGAATATTATATTATGACCACTCTTAGGTTTCGTCAGCGGTGTTAATATTTCGTCCTAGCCGCTTTTGGATTTCGTAAACGGTCTAGATACTACGTTTTGGTCGGATGGGTTTCTACAAAGGGTTTCAAAACTTGGAGTTTTTAGTCAAAGTAGTCTTATACGGAATGAAACGCTATTGAAAAAGGGCTCGGGTGCGTTTGAAGCGCCAAAACGAGTCAACGGATTACTTAACGGGGCTTTAAATAAATGGGTCATTGATTGGTAAATAATATTGTACTAAAGTGGTCATGTTAAAAACTACTCCAGATATTATAGTTTTGCTATTTTTGAGGGTTTAAAGGCTTTTCTACTTAATTTCACACTCCAGTATAGTTTTTGTAAGTCGTAGTTTCAAGTAGAAATAGTTAGAACCGCTATTACATCCATTTACAAGTATTTAACATCGGTATATGTCTTTTTTGAGGATATGAATAATTTGCCTAATCGGCTACTAATTGCTGTTAGAAATGGCTTGGCTTATTGACTTAATAGTAAAAAATAGAAACGTAATCCTAAATATTGGTATTGTAATAGTGAAGATAAGTTATCCTAGAGTGGAAGAAGTATTAAGAGAGTATATGCCACATTTAAAAGGTTATAAATCTCTCATTTAGGCAGTGACACTCTATCGTGCACTCTGTAAATACCACTTTCAGCCTGTAGTACGCTATCATTCACTTTGCAAGAATGCACCTTGCTGAGTGGCACTTTACCATGCACTCTTATAAAGGTGTAATCCGCAACAGAGCCAGTTACTAACGATAAGGATATATGGTAATAATCACACTTTTTCATTTGAAAGAATAATAAAATCTTCGGCTAAAGTAAAGTAAACACCTATAATATCTTTAGTTTAAAATCTGATTGGGCGTAACGATGGATTTTAATGGTATATACTAACATAATAACCGTCTGCGCTATATCGTAAATATAACCCAAGGTTTTTACGACGAGAGAGTTCCGAGTGATCACCTCTGGTAGCATGCTATTGTAAAACGGCTTGAAAGGTGCCTACGTCAGTTATAATAATATCACTCTTACTTCCTCTGGCAGGTATATCGTCGTTATTAATTCCGTTATATAAAGCGCATCTGGTAGTAACGTTTGTATAACTAACGTTACCATGCCGAATATAAAGGTTATAGAGTCACCTATTAATAAGTTAAGCGCGGGCGTCCCATTCGTAATAATACGCGGGTATATAAAGGGGAAACAGCATATTAGCAAGCGTATCGTTTATGATTCCCTTCAATATAGCGAGCTTAGCAACGGACTGCCAGGCTATATCGACAGATTCTGGGAATAAAGCTTCCCAAACATTGAAAAATACGTAAAATCTATCGCGAGCTCTTGATTTCATACTCGTAAACCAGGAGTTAACGGCTTCAACAACGTTAAGGTCACGATGATATGCGTAGAAAATAGCCATAAATATATTAGGATTATTAATAACATCGTCGCTACCCTAAAAGTAATAACGTTTCATACTAGTTTTCGAAAAGCCCTCCAATTTGAAAAACATCGCGTCAAAGTAAACTTTGTTAATATTAAGAAATTTCTTATTTTTACGTATTTTTAGTGATATCGTAGTTTTTTATACCTCAATTCGTAAATTTACATCAAAACACTTAACCAACCGATAAAAAGGCTTATGTTAAAGTCGTGAATGCCCGTCGAATAAGGGACCAGTATCGCAATCAAAATTCAAGGAATTCGAATTTTCGTCATCGGAATAGTTAATGCGGTCCCTGGTAGGAAACGACTTAGTAGCTACGTCTTTTATAGGTAATGTAACGAGAACTTCCTGAAAAAGGGTTCGTTCCAAAGACGAAGTTGTACCGGTAACTTCGAACTGTTAAATTGTATTCGTTATCGCGTTGAATACGTTCATATGATTTTTTTAAGTTTACGAAGTGCTCGCGATCAACTTAGTCCAGGTAAATGAGTTTTATAAGTTAAAAAATTAGTAAATTGTGTATATTGGGCAATAGAGTAGTTAGGCTATGCCATCAAATCGATTGAGGACTACTCACTAACGCGTACGTTTGGAAGCTACTTTAAGACCTATGGGTCTAGATATAAAGAGTCGGACAAAGATAACATAACCATAAGCTACAGCCAATAACCAAAAATTGAAATAACGTTAGTAAGAGTAATATCAAATTATATATAAAAAGACAAAAGCCAAAACTGTCGTTCAAGGTAATTAGATTCTATTTATAATACTCGATAGAGCAAAAAAAGTAACCTCTACTAAGGAGCTGCTATATAGCTATAGAAAAAAAATGACCCTATTACGTAATGGATCGTGGGTATACTCTTATATAGATTCCTCCTATATGGCTTCTAAATGGCTCTAAAGTACCGTAGGAACATAGATGGCAACTACCATAGGTAGATTCCTAGCGACTATTGGCTCATGGACTTTCCTATGACACTGAATAAATGTTTTAGAATAAATTAGACGTTTTAAGGATATTGATAAAGAGTTATTAATTCGTTTATAAACAAAAAAAAGTTTCCATATATGAGTTTGTAAAGCATTTGAAAAACATTTTTATATTTTGAGGGTATGTGCAAATTTCGATGTTTCATATAGTGGTATAGGTACATAATCTTAGTTCAACTGCTTTCTCTATTGAATTTAAACGTATGTAAAATTTCGAAACTTGAAGTATGTGTTATAAATCGATCATAATGAAGCAGTGAGATTAACAGTCCATTAATTATTGGTGTATTTTCTGATTTGTAATTGTAAAATAACATTTTTTTTTATTGTACTGATATAACATATCATTATAATGCGACTCTTCATATACCATTCCAGGTTTATTATGTATTATGAAATTTATTCAAATTAAAAAAGTTTTATCTTGACTGAGAGCGTTCGCATTATAGTAAAACAAGCTGAGAACCCTTCTTTGAATTAAAAAAAAAATACTTTATTGATAATTAACTGGTGAAAGTGTGCACTTGAGGTGATAATAACTTCATCTCAACACAACTATAGCCTAATTTACCATTTAAATTTGAATTGGGGCTAGAAAACGTATACGTAATAGTTCTAAACAATAACTTTATATTTTGTTGAAGGAAGATATCGTATTTAATGGCGTCGTTCGACGATTGATACATTAGAACAACGTCTTTGACTTTGGAAATTTTGGGCCGTAGGGTACATATTTATTAGGTTTCAAGTTATTGTATACTGATCAATTATCAATTTATAGGGTTTCATAAAGAAAATTTCTTCAACATCACGAAAAATAATTTTACCTCAAAAGTGTTTTATGGTTATACTAGAACATTTAATAAAGGTTCTCTTTCTTATCCAATCACTTCTCCATTGTTTCTACATGTATATCATCTATTATATGAATAATAACAATCTATTTTTCCATCTTTTTCGCATCTTTAATACTTTTGAAATATTTTATTAGGCGTTTCTGACATGCAACGCAACAATATCATTCGCCACAGGACGTTTTCCCATGCTTTATCCATTGTGATGATAATGACGTCATATAAATATTACGGTATACATCAAATATGACCCGCGAAATAAAACTCTATCCTGGTTAGTAATATTATTGATAACTTATAAAACTGTATGTTGGATAGATTATTAATGGTATATAATCTTCAAGCAATTTTAACAAACTAAATTGATCTTTTTGAACAGTAGGTAGTATTTCTTGTCTTCATCAGTATCTTATGGAGCCTTACCTAAAAATTAGAAAAGTGTTCTTCCAAAAGTTATGATTTGATGAGGATATTTGTTAAAGCCAAAACCGGTTCGTCAATCGGATAAAATCCAGTTAAAACACACAAAATATATATTTAATTCAAAATCTATTAACATATACTCATAATTTTGTTGATATCACGCTTTTCATAAATTTCATTTTTTCAAAATCGTTATTAAATTCATAAAATAGAAGATAAATGATACCTCGATGCATAAACCATAGGTTACAACATCATAATGGAAATAAATGAGGTTGATAAATCGAAATTGAAAAAGGCGAAACGTTATGAAATAAATTTGATATTTGTAGTGAATTGAATTCTCATATTGCAATTCACATTTCCAATTTACCCACATCTATATCCTGAAATAATCGTAATATTCATTTCGTTAATTGATATCTGAGTTGCAGATAGAGTATTATTTTTTGTAATTACGTTGAATAAGCGGCCATTATTATTTGCAGCTTTTAGAAATACAATAATTAACCGAATATTATGGAAAATAGTTGATTGAAATTTATTTAATTTGATTTTATTGACGTCAAGTCAATTGTATTCAATAGATGTTAATTTTTGTGTAGTTCTCAATTCAATATGTGGTCCAAGATAAGCAAAAGCCAAAAAAATAATAGTGTGCAAACCGGCAGGCGGTTTTCCAAACTTAGAAACAATATATTTCCACCATGAAGTTAATACTACAATTACTTGAACCTGATATTCAAATTGACTACGTCGCAATGATTAAACCGTAACAACTGAACTTTATTTTTTAAAAACCAATATTTTACCTTAAATAAAAACTAATCGATTCCCAATACTCCACATATTTACGCTCAATTTATTTGTGTCGATTCATTATGATGAAACCGTTATTTCCAAATTTATCATCGACGGCTGAACGAGTTCCAAACAAATATTAACTGGGTTATACATTTTTGGGGGTAAAGATATACTTTTGATGAAGGGCGTCTGCTGGTAAATAGCTTTGGAAAGTATGGATACTACCATTCACGGTAAATAATACAATAAATTGAAAGAGTGATGGATTATGCTAGTGAATTGCATGGTAAGGGTCGTGGCTCAAGGGAGAGTATCTAAGCTTACATCTGACACGTACTCTATCTAGGTGTTTTTTCTCCCTCTTGAATCTATTATTTCTATTGTCTTAAGTATTATGTTGTCTTCTTTCTACATTAAAGAATCAAGCTTACCTGAACTAAGTAAAAGCCTACGAGGTCGACTACAGACACCATGGAAAATTAGAGATGAAACTTGGTTAACTATCATTCACAGGATACTATAATGATTACAATTATTCTATACTTTTATACAACGATTTACAGAAACTACACGGGAGTAAGATAGGATTATGAAAATATTAATGGCTTTGAAAAGAACAACTTTATTGTAATATCATTAATTAAATTATTGGCCTTTATTATTCAAAGCTAAAATTCGCTATTATGAACTCGGTTATCTCTTTTTAGGGTATTTTTTAAAAAGAATCTTATAACGAATCGGCCGCAAACGCTATGAGATTTTGAATATTTTCGATAATANAAAAAAAAAAAAAAAAACTATAATAACGGCTCGAGAACTTGGAATAATACTTAAAACATGTTTAAAAAACACAAAACACTTCAATCCAATACCAAATACTTTCAACTTACATTTCCACTTCTATATCTAACCTCTCTCTCACCGTTAAATCTTATTTTTTAATTATATCATTAATAGCTTGTTTCAATTAATACATACGACGTTTAAGTTCATTAATTTCTCAGGTAGCATGAAGTCTTTAGGTGTTACACGTTAAACTCAAAATGGTTGATCATATTTCATTTATCTTTTATTTATATATTATACGATTTTATTCATTTAACTGAGTTTCGAAATAATATCAATTACATTTCTAATTCATATTGACAATTGAATCATACACACATTTATTTCATTTCTATAATCATGAAATCATATATGACGTGTCCAATTAAATAAAAAGAGTGCGTATATCATTTAATCAAATATATAACCCTTCGAAAACTCATTTTGGGGTTTACTTATTGAAACTTATAAGACAATGTAATTGAAGCGAACGCAAAGAAACTGATCCCGTAAAATAAAGGTAGTTACATTATATAAATTATCATTGGTTATTAAAAAGAGAAAAATCAAATATTCAATATATATAATGATTTCTCAAAACAAGTTTCGGACTAGACGTTGAAAGTTTGACGTATAGCATAAAACTGTATGACTAAAGTACTAAGGGTATAGTTATTGAGTAAGAGCATTAATATACCAGGTATTAAAACAATTTTATTATAAAAAGGTAGTCGTTACTCCCATATTTTATAAGATACCGAGTTGGGGGTATAAAAAGATTTTAAAGTTGGATTGGGTGGAAAGATAATAACGAATGAACTTATAATATGGTTCATCGAAAATATACAGGACAATTTATAACATAGGAACATCTTATATATGAAAAGCGTAAAACTTTCCGCGATATAGATTAAACCTTGCGATATTTTGATTGAATTGAAGGAAACCTTCATTCAAAGAAACTAAAAACGTTAAAGATTATCCTAAATTTAGGTTCAAAATTTACGTGCCTAAATCAATATCTTTTAAAAGGATGATTAGTAGAGCTATCCAACGAAAAAGTAATTCGATGTCCATAAAAACGTCCACTTCCTAGTGGGAAACAAGAGCCATATACCCCGCGAGGAAATTGCTATTAAACGGAGAACAAAATTTCTGAGAAAAATATAAAAGACGATATAGAGCTTAATAAACTACACGAAAATATATATACAATTCAAAACCCGCATGACCACCGGCCGCCTTCTTGATTATCCACCAATAAAAACGATCTTATAAAACTTATGAACTTCGACAAATTATAACATAGAAACAAAAATTACACCTACTAACTATATCTTGCCATTAATAATTATATATATATAATATCGAATACTTACAAATGACTTGATATCAAACCTTCACACTTTAATATTATTTAATCTAGGATTTTTACTTATTAACTTTAATAGTAGTATATTTACTCCCTTGCACATCTCAACACCTTTGGAAATGGATACAAACTCTTCAACACGCAATTTTCTACAGAGATTGATTATGAGTTATATAATGGATCTTAAACAGAAACTCTAGAGAAATACGTTGAATAAAATCGGAACAACAGGAAAAAGTATTTTCTAAAGGTCCTCATAATTCTACTGGTAATTTGTGGGAAGTATTAAGCAATGATTGAACCTAAGTTCGAAGGAAAAGTAATATTAATTAAAATAGTTTTATGAATTTACCATTCAAATCCATATTTCATAATATTGCCGTTTAAGCCAAAAAAAGACTAGGAAGGTTTTTGTACAAGCCGATGTTATTCAAAGCCTCAATACGTTGATTCATGAACCCTAATTAAAAATTCGTACCTAGAAATGTTTAAGATAGAAATTTTGTAAGTCATGATAGAAAACCTGATGAACTCAATTTACCACGTTTTCAACCGATGATTCAAAATTTACAGGAAAAGGAGTAACTTTAACACGATACTTAGATACTGATATAAAGGCGAAGGGGGTAAAAGAGGAACCATCGTGAATTTTAGGCAAAGTAGATACTAATCAAAACGCTTCTATAACGAAAGAAAAAGATCTCAAATAGATTAGGTCCATCATACCGTCGTAAAAATATATAAAAAAAGGTTTACAAACCCATTAAAAGGAATTTATTTTACAATAAGGTCGACTTCTAGCTTACCAATCATTCAATACACGAATCAATCTGTATTAAACAACGATAAAAGGTTAAATACCTACAGGAAACTAGATAAAATGAAACTTTTCTATTTATATAACCGATCATCAAGATATTAAAAATTAAGTTAACGCTTTATATAAAAGTATATCTCTAAGGAGAACGACTTGAGGGAAAAAATATTTTATATAGGAGTTCGGGATCAAAGAAATCAACAGTCGTGTATTTACAAGTTTAGAAAATATTTTATTCCAAGATAACACCGGTGTAAATAGAGATAGAGACGTTTTCAACGACTATATGACGTCGTAATTCAAATTTTCTAATGAGTATAGAAGTCGATTTTAGTGTATTATATCAAATATCGGCGCGGTGGAAATCTTAAACAACGAAAAACAGTAATTCAATACTTTCGTAGTAGAGTTTGCTCAGTTTCAACTCAACCTAATAGGGGAGTATCGTAAAACTTTATTTGATGTACGTAAAAAGTCGTAATTTATAATAGTAATAGTAAACACCCCATTCAATTCGGTTAAAATTTATACTATAAACCTTAAAACAGTATTTTTACTTTTGTGAAATTATAGAAATAAATTTGGTATGGCAATTAAATGTTCAGTAAAGAATTTGATTGCGCTTTCAATAGCGTATTGATCTCACTATATTGAAAATAAAAATTCTTCTTGTTTTCCCCTAAACTATAAACAATTGAAACTATTTACCATATATAGTAAAAACTAGGTATATCAAACTAACATGTAATGATCACAATAAATACCCGTGAGTATATAGAAGGTGTCAGAGGGTTTATGTTATCAAGAAGGTACCAGAGATACTGAGTGAACAATATCGCAACCGTGCAAGTAATGATGAAAAGCTGTGAGGCTATTCAGAATATACTGAGACTGGATACATAGATTGACAACTGAAGAGCTATGAAGGAAATACTATCTATGTGGTGCTGACTGTGTCCTTATATATCCGTGCCTTCATACCGTCTTCAGTACTAGATCCCATGGATTAGTGCTTAACCCGCTGATCTTGAATCACTTGGATCAGTACTAATTCCACTGATCCTAAGAACGTGATTGGATTATTCATTTCCGCTAACAAAAGAGAGGTGTTCTCTGCCTGATGTGTTGGGTTTCAGGATGTAAGTGGCTCAGCTACACACTGGCTTGCTTCCTGTCCCGCTATCATACTTGGATCGTAATATAACACTACAGCTATCCGGTTACAGAACGCCGTTTTCAGTTGTTCGGTGCGATGGACCACACTAATATTGTCAAAAAGGCTTTGAAAACTATAAGAAGGTTTTACTATAACTGTTATCTACATTTGTAAACCTCTGGACGATTCAAATTCCGGTAATACAACCAAATTAACTTTGATCACAAGGTCATTAACAATATTATACACCTTCGCGTATAACAGGTCTCTTACTTAATTGACGTAATAAAGTTTTTTCAAGTTGTTAGATTTAGATGAACCGTTTTGGTAGTAGATTATTAAAATCATCTTGTCGATTGTTAAATAAATACTTAAGTCACCGGATCCAATTATTTATAAGCAAAGGAGTGGTTTCGATTCAAATAAGCGTCAAATTCAAACCCGGATAGCCGATAACTGTTGGAATAGCAGTCAAATACAGTACCGTCAATTCAACTTTACGTGCAGTAAAGTCGATTTTATAGATTTCAAAATTGGCTGCAGTTTGTGGGACTACACTGCAATTGCAGTGCAGTAGGTGCCCACTTCAAAGTAGGGAACTGACCAAATCGTTTGGCCATATAAATTAGTGTGCAGACCGGCTAACGGTCTGCTAAACTTAGAACTTACATACCATCAATCAACAATATCAACGCAACACTAGTTACTTCGACCACAGTGATTCGAATCGACTACATTGTAACTATAAAGGTCTAACAACACTGATTATTGCTTATTAGGTTAAGTCCAGATTAGCGAAGGAGAAGAAAAGGCTGCTTTCTGGTTACGTTTTGTCCGTTTTAGGAAAGGTAGAGGAAAGGTTCTTGCGAAGGGCCACTATACGCTGGGCAATTATTCGCGCCAGAAAATATGGAAGACTTATACACTATACAGTTATTCGCGGCAGTTTATAAGTAAGCTACGGTATCGCTACTCGAAAACACCACGAAATCTTCATTAATAATTTTAAATACGTTAATTTTAATTATCAAAAGTCTTAAAGTTCGGCAAATTGGCAAATGGCTAGATCAGTATTACTACGGATACTACTATTATAATAAAGACAATCAAGTCCCAACTCCAATCAACTCCTATTATTAACACACGACCTTTAATCTATATTAACTTGAATGGCAAACCTACAACCTATTACTTTACACCGCCTCTTTTTCCCTCCTTACGTCATTTCAATCGTTAAGCTCATTGCTTTAATCAAAAAACACCAAGTTGCGCCAAACTAGGTACGTTGAGCGACCCTACGATCAATCGCCAAGTTCCTACGCTCAAGATCACCAAGTTACTTCCTTTATACGCCCCATGCGTCCTATATAAGCCGAAACTTCATAATGTCTACTGTAAAAGTTCGTTTTAAAGCCATTACCGAGCCTAAAAAAAAAAAAGTCAATCAAAGACCTTGGCACCATCTTCTAAAAACATTACTACGACGAGATCCGGTTTACCGAAGCTATAAAAGACTTTACACCAAATTACCTAACCAACGTAATCAGCCACTTCATTCTCAATAAAAATACTACTAAAATTATCTATAGATGTATAACCCTTAACGACTTTTAAAAATGGGTTTATAAATGGAGTTTACATATATTGAAAATGGCGGAAAGGTAAATAAAGATAAGACCAGAGGTCGAACTATTAACTTTAGGAGTTAAACTACCCCTACCAAAAAGGGAAAGAAGGCAATTTAGCTTTCCTCCTCCATGAATATATTACGGATAAAAACCCTTAATAGACCTTAGTAAAAGGTAAAACGATTGCTGGCAACAGTGATCCTTAACGCCTACATCTACGTTCATAATGACTTGCCTAAATTTAAACGAGTCAATGTGAGAGATTAGCAGATTTATATCTCGCAAGCGTTTAGATTCACTAAATAATTAAGTAGAAACTTCGACGGACCCCTTAACACCAGAAAGATTATGGTTAAGTCTCCCGCGACAGAAACCTGCAATGTAATTGTCTTACTAAGTAAGCTTAAGACGGTTAGCGTGGCTTCCATCAGTTGACGTGAGTCTGCCCTCTTGACCGTTGCGCCAATGTCCAAAGTACTAATAATCCAGACGTTTTGGATTACGCTAACCACACTATAAGGGCTGGACATGACAAAACATTGTGCACCTCAACATGCCCATGACTCATTACTTAGATTGACGGCTCACAGCTTAAGTCCATAACACACAAACCCATTTCCCCCAAGCTTTTTAACACGTCCAGTTTTAGTAGTAAAGTTAAGGAAAGACCGGTTTCACATTCGAGCTTACTATAGGTAAAACCACTAGCTTGTTCCCTTCAAACTTAGCTAAAGGTAACTATATTAACTATTAATACCAGAAATAACCCTAGTCTTTTCCTTAGCCAAGAGATCTAAAGGGTTATTATGACAAGTATATCACCCTTCCCACTCGATGCATTCTCATAGAAGATACGAACAATATAGAAATTAGTACATTAGTTAAGATCAGGAAAGAGAAAATAAATATAACGGTAAGCTTTACAACCTCTTCAACGTTAAGTTACGCCTATTCTTTAATATTTTCCGCTAAATAAAAGTTAAATTACCAGGTTTTTACTAGCTATTTTCCATTATCTTTACCGGCTAAGCCGAGATTTACTACCTTCGGTATCTAACAAATTACTCATCTTATCGCTAAATCTATAATGGCTTAAA
This sequence comes from Anisogramma anomala, assembly GCA_038502455.1. Classification (NCBI taxonomy): domain Eukaryota; kingdom Fungi; phylum Ascomycota; class Sordariomycetes; order Diaporthales; family Gnomoniaceae; genus Anisogramma; species Anisogramma anomala. The sequence goes on along the minus strand of JASMMZ010000001.1, from coordinate 41,520,287 downwards.
GGGTTACTTCGAATACAATATTAATCTTACCTAATATCAAAACGATTAGAATATTATTAAGTAGCCTTACATATGAAATTATAAGAAAAAGTCTGAAAGTAAAATATTTTTTTTTTGAATTAAATATTTAATAGGCTAATACTTTGACAATGAATTATAAGAAACGTAGGAACTGGCGAAGTTACCTTATGTTAATAGGTCCAGTATGTAGTTACGAGCTATAACTAGTTCGAATACGCCTTTTAATACTCTAATGTCATCTGCGCAGGGTTGTTTAGCTAATTGCGTTCCTCGTTGGCGACCGTAACTACTAGAATCTCTAGCTCGCCTAGTATATACCCTTAAGCTTCGGAATTCAATGATAAAAAAATTATTTTCCAAATTCGTGCTATATTAATCGACGGTACCAAAGGCATAGTTAGTACGGTTAACGATAGGTCTGGACCTTTACTTACGGAGAAGAGTATTCCTCTTCGTTAAAGTCTTCAAGAAGGCTAAGAAAATTCTCATCGAGCGTTAAGGGATGTTAGATTTACAGTAAATAAGGCTGTGAATTAACATGTCATACCGCTACTAAACTTCAAATAAAACAGGTAATATATTGTAACTAATTCCCCTCTAATGTTTACTGTGACTATATTAAGTAAGTAATATATTTTGAATGAATTAAACATAATAAGGTGGAAAACCAGCCAAAGGCTATCGGCTGACACAAAAATACTAGTATTAGCACTAGCTCAGAAATGACGTAATAACTAAATGACTATGTCTTCTTATACCGCTTTACGGGAAAACCCCCTACAGCTGCCACGACGATAAAGACCTTAGTCTTATTGACCTATTAGATATTCGAAACCGCTATTCAAAGTAAGTTTTTTGGGGGATTATGCCGGATACGGGGGTAACAGTGTACTTAAAAGAAGGTTATTCATAATATATATCGTTACAAAAGGATACTAATACTGTTACGGAACTTAATTACCCGGATACTAACAATGCTAAGGTTAGTTTTAACCTTAAAACAAAACTATCTTTACCAGGATCGACGATGGTTAAAACTATTATTAATCCTATTATTTTCCATATCTTGGAATATCCTACTCCCTTTCTCCTTTGCCTAAAATACATAAAAAACCTCGACGATAAAATCAACGTTTAAACCAATAAACTAACATAAATTAAAGCCGGCAAAAGGTTCATATTTGGATTTCATTGGAGGTACCTCTGGTTTCATCTTCAAAAGTTAAAGGTAATGGTGTTAAATCTAACGGAGGGGGAACTTCGTTATCTATACTGTAAGTTTATCTATCCGGCAACTAATAGGCTTCACAAAGTTATAAAAGAAACTGGTTACGAAAATGAAAACTTATTAGTACCAGAGGAAATTAAACGCCTTTACCATTACTGTTAAATATTCTCCTAATGTGTATATTATTATATACCCCCATAGATATTATACATAGACTCACTGGCAGGGCACTGTATTTCTGGGGGCACTCCTACAGAGTACACGATAATGTATCACGCTGTAGGCTGCTCTCTTGAAAGACGATAAGTATATTATACATGGATCGGTCTGGAATAACTATACCTAACCAAATAGATATGCGTGGAGCGGTTTAGAGTATTACGATTTGAGCGAAGGCTTATAAGCCCTCACCTATGACTTTTAATAATATATTATTAAATAATTAGGATTCCATTCATTATCACACCCTATTTCGTTGAACGGTAACTTGTATTAGCGTTTTGACAATACCCGGGTACTTCTTGGAAAACTTCCTATTACGTACCAGTCCTTGTAAGCTAAAACCATCAAGTTTTGGAACCCTATGTTAAGACCTATACAATTTTGAACAATTCAAACCGATCGCCCTAACAGAAGAAATTACGTAGAAAGTAATTAAACCGATAGCTTTAATAAAAACGGTTACGTATAAAACAATTAAATCGCCTAACCTACTAAGTTCGCCCACAACACACTAATTCGAACCAATTACCAGACACCAAATTATATACTTTCTTTACCCTTCCTACTATCATATGATGTTCTTATATAATCTAAGTTTACATACGCTTGCCCTATATATTCTAAGTATAATACTTATAACTATTTATTTTTTCCTACCTATTTATCCAATATAACGTTACCAAATAATAATAAAGAATAATCTAGAACTTTGAACTAATTAATAGTTACTTCTTGTTTACATATTGTTTAGAAACCATCCGTATTATCAAACGCTTATAGGTCATATTCAAACCTCTTTCATTATTTTATTTACTTTATATTTACGAAACTACGTTAAACTTTGAATTACCTCAAATTATAAACCACCTTCAACTTAATACAAACAACCCTCCCAAAATACACGATGGCTGTAACAATAACAGATTGAGCAAAAACTAATGAATACATCAAGTACCTCTTGATATAAACTTCGTTTCGCAGCAATATTCTAAAGAAATTAAACGTTAATCTATAGGACAACGAAATCAAGGTATCGGAAAAGGATTCAAACCCTTGTACAGAAAATACGTATATTATCATCAAAATCTTTAACTAATATAGTAACGAAAAAAAAGGACGGGACATATTCGACGATTTAAAAAAGGACTTTGCAGACTAGACGCCGATATATAGCGAATACTTGATAGTATAATTTCAAGAATACTACGAAAACAATAAGGATGAAACGGAATTAATACGACCGGTAAAAGCAATAAACGCCTCGAAAAAGCTTTATTAACAACAGTCCAACCTATACAAATACCAAAGTGGATAAACGATAAAGTAATAAAAAGGAAATTTATAAAATGATATTACCTAAAGAAAGTCCTGGAACGCTTACTTAAGAAGATGGGCAAGGGTTATGAAAATCAACCGCAAATTAAAATAAGGCGTTTAGAAAGACTGAACACCCGCCGTAAGGTGGAAATAAAATTGAAAAAATCGACAGAAAAAGAATAGGTACCGTAAAGATAATCTACAACAATGGTAGAATACAAACCCTCGCTAAAACATAATTTGGAATAAAACCAAATTCCAAATTACTCCCTAAATACTGGAAACAAATCAATTGACTATAATGGGATCGACCGAAATACAAAAAAACGAACCGATTTAAAAAACAAAGATCGGCCAAAACACAAAGAACAACCCGCTTCAGGAAATAGAGAACAGCGTAGAACGCAAATTATTACCTTAAAGACTAATGTCCACCAACCATGACCCCTACCTTAATCTCCTACAGAACCGCTTTCCCACTAATAAAAACGATCTTATAAAGCTTATCAACTTCGTTAGTTTGTAAAATAGGAATGCGACTTATAGCGGTAAATAATACGATAGATTAAAAAATAAAATACGTACTACACATAATATATATTAGAAACTAAATATTAAAACATTCTAATTTCAGGATATTTTACACGATATACCTTTCGGGAAAATTGAAGAAAGAAACTACGTTATGTAAGTAAATATATTTACGAAATGTAATAGCTGTCTGCAATATTAATTTGATGCGGAAATTGATTAAGAAGTTTACAATATTGACTGGACCAATATAACTTGTGAATCCGTGAAAAACTAATAGGAAAACTCATATAAAAACCTATATGAAATCTTTAACGCCTTATTTACTAAATTTCGGAAATGTCAGGTAGCCTTTGAACCGGAATATGAGGGAAACGAACTATTTATCCAAGTAGTAACGAAAGTTTGCCGCCAAAACTTAAATTTTGATCAAACACTTTTTCAATCGAAGAAGAATTCAAATTACTTATATAATAGCTTGAAAATATTACTAAAATCCTTTTTACGCCGATAAAACAGCCTCGGATCAAGATTTATAGCTAATGAAACTAGAGAAAAAGATTCAATTACTAAAAAAAAAAACCTTGCTAGAAATATTTATTCCGTTTAAAATGGAGTAATTGAAGTTTATTTAAGGTAAAATTGAATTCAAAATATATGTATTAAGGAGAGAACGCGATCAATAAAAACTATGAACGATTATTCGAAAATAAAGAAAAACGTCCCGCGACCATAATTCTATTTGCGAAAAGGTATAAAAGGCCCCGCCGGTTTACAAAATCGGTATATCGTATACGGAAAAATCGGCTACTGGTTTACGAAGCACCCCGATTATAAATAATTTTGAATGAAACGATAATTTGAAGCAAATCCTATATTTAAAAATCGGATAAAAACCCATTTCATCATGTACATAACTGAGTACGAAGGAATAAATAATGGATTTAAAACCTATCTTTACGAAGATAAATCCGAATAAAACAACTATAAACCTAATAATGCTTATCTATTAGACTAAAACTATGAAACCGCCTAACGTATCCTCATCGGCTTATAAAACACCTCCTTTATATATATTACAAGCCCAAACTACGTAAACAAAGTGCTTAACGATTATATAGCGTCGCAATTTACGCTTTTTAACATATACAACAACAGCTTCCAATGAATTATACCTAATAATAACATAGTCGAAACCTTAACAGCCAGGCAACGGCAATTCATCGCGTTTACAACGAAGTTTCTAAAATTTTAGTCAAACCGAATCGCCGAATACCGAAAGGTCTTATTTGATAAAGACAAAACGTTATCGTTCATAACGGTTGTGATCAATACGCGTGTCGAACCGGTTCAATTTTACGTCATAAATTCAAAAACACTTTTTCTTCTTTTCATAACCTATGGAAAGAAACTTGGAATTAAAGTCCGAGATATAGCCAATTTACTTATCCGTTTTTTGGATAACGTATCTGTACCCGTTCGGTTTCAATTCTGCTACCTATGATTTTTCCCCACAACAAGTACAATTCAGGATATTTATTTAACTTAACCGGAATTACATACTTTATACCGACGATTTGGACACCCAGATATAAAAAGCCTTTTACGCTTGCTTTACGCTATAGGCTATACAGATATAGGAAAAGCCGTAATTACAGTTATCGAAAAGTGTTGTTAAAAGTGCCAATTACATTTACAGGTCCCATAATAGATTGTTTTTCGCCTTTAAAACGATATAAACATTAAATATAAAGTAATTGTTAATATTATATATCTCAATAGTTTACCGCTTCTTTATACCGTTGACGCGGAAATATTATTCCAAACGACCAAATTTATACGAAAAGCTTTCGCTACAAATTATTAAAACGTTTTAGTTAATTGTTAGTCCAACGTTTACTTAAAGCCCCCAACTTAAATTACACACGACGTTAACATGGCCTTCCACTTTACCAAATAGTATACTAAAGTTCGGATAGCCGGCAACGACTGTGAATAGATCCCAATAAAAACATTATAAGTTATTGAAAAGTGAAGGCGGTATCGCAAACCACTAAAGAAAATATACATAATGCTAACGAAAAAAACAAAAGAATACCAGATCTAGTAAATCTATCCATTAAATAACGATTAAAGCTGTTAATAACACTTTGAATTTAAATTGAATTATTCCTACGATCCTTATATCCAATACCTACCTTAAGATTCATACAAACTTTACACTATTGCCATCTATAATGCAAAGAACCAATGCAATAACAAAGTCTATAGCGGCATTAGGATCCAGATGGGCGAAAACCGTCGTATCCAAAACGTTAGATATATAAAATGGTTCTAGTAGAACTAAAGTTTTAAATCTATAATTACAATCTAAAGTTTGAGTTTAAAAGACGAAGAACAGATAAACTAACATTTAAAGGATTCACGAGTTAAAAGGAAATAATTTACTCGTTAATTTACCGAATAGAACAAGTTCGTTTCTCTCAATAATAATACGCGAATACAAAAGAGAGGTGAAAAGAAACTGCTTGAAACCAAAAATAGAACAAAACTGTTGACGGGATACCCTTTAATACACTGAATTGAAACCTATCCTAACTCTAGCTTTATCCCCGAAATACGATTCCAGCCCGACCTCTCTAAATGAAAACGGCCCGTTGATACTTACCCCATCATAACCTCGCCACCAAAGACGCCCTTTCGGTTTAAAAACTAGAAAAACGCCACAAAATCTTAGCTACAAACTCCTTTATCAAGTAAAAGGAAATGAAAAACCGCGGACTAAACTTAAAGCTTCGCCACAAAGGCATTATCACAACCCCAAATATCCTATTCGAATAATTTACTGAAACGAATATTTTAGCTTTCATCAACTTCAACGTATTTCGATTTAAATGTTTCAACCCCGTAATTTATGATAAATACAAGAATTTTTAAATCCTTTTTTCATACGAAGTTAAAAATAAACCCTGAAATCTTACGAGAAAAAAACTCGTCAGGTCGTCAGAAATATAACGAAGAAGGTAAAAAACATATTATAATCTAAGCAACTACGCTATAACAAATTAGTTATCTCCAGATTCTTTCATTCGAGGCGTCCCTCAACGAACCGAATAACCTATATATCGAGCTTCGAAACATAATATATTGTTATGACCCAACATCTGCAGGGCGCACCAGCGGCGGCCCCGCAGCAGATAACGAAGGCAATCGGTTGGACACAGCCTCTCGGCAGGCACCAGGGATCCACAACAGACACACCGTACACAAGGGTTAGGGTCAGCATGGTGTGAGACTCGATGGACTCGGTATCGAGCCAGTCGAGCCTACACTGAAGACGTATGAAGGCGCGGATATATAAGGACACTTTCATTACCAAGATAGATAGTATTTCCTTCATAGCTCTTCAGTTGTCAATCTAAATATTCAGTCTACCCTGAATAGCCTCACGGCTTCTGATCATCACTCGCACGAATACAGTCTTGATATTGCACCTTTTGTTACCTCTGCTACCTTACTGCTAACATAAACCCTCTGAACACCTTCTACATACTCACGGGTATTTAGTGTGATCATTACATATATGTATAAATACAATTTTCAAAACGGCTTCAACAATGAATTTATACCGATAAACCAAAAAATCTTATGTAATACCACCTACCTAAAACGATTGTACATATTATAAAACCACTTTACGGCGTGGCTAAAATCGTTGTTTACTAGTATAAAACCTATTAAAACCATCATAAGGAACGACTAGAAATAACCAGTTCCATTTTCGACCCATACCTATTAATATCGATAGCCCGTTCGAAGGGCTTGACACTAACAGGTATATAAACGAACGATACTTTAACGTTATATAATACCTTGTTATCCGTAATTAAAAAGGGGAAACTTCTAAAAGCCGGTTGAAAAACAATACTTACAACCTACCCAAAGGAAAACTACGTAATCAATTTGAATAACGCTATAATTACACTCGTGAACGGTATTTCAAGCTTTACGTAAAAAGGGTGACAAGATAAAGTTGTTCTCATCGTGTCAAATAGTGTAAAACGGGACGAAGAATAAAAATTCCAACGCACACATAACGTTTAAATTACCTTTGTAACATAATTACAAACGACATTCAATTTTTCAATCGCTACGTAATACCAAACCGCTCCAATAAACGATGTACATAAAACTCTGAATAAACGTCTTCTACGGAAAATACAAAATACAAACCGAATTTTATAATTCATATCGTTAAATATTCGTATTATGAAACTATTTGTTTTTACTAGCGGCTTTTTTTAATAATAACACCAATTACAATTTACAAATATGCGTCGTCTTAATCCTTAATAATAAAACACCGACCCAAAACGGCTTTATGTTTCGTAGAAATATTACCTATTAACACTCTTTTAAGTGTAAAAGAATTATGAGGAACGTTTTAGCTTTCAAAATCTATAATATAGTTAAAGGCTTTGATTCGGGTATTAATATAACGACAATAGTCCGAATAATTGTTTTCAAATGTAGTTTACGCTTGATCCCTTTAATAATATACACCAACTCTTTTATAATTTACAAATACCTGGTTAAATTAGGTCTTGAAAATGAAAGGCGTCTCATAATCGACATTACAACCTTACGAAGATCGTACAAACTCTTTATAATCGATAAAATATGGTAAATCGACGGAAAATCCAATCCGATAAATAGTATAATTAATATTATACCAAATAACGTATTCAAAATACTTATATTGACAAGTATAATTGTGTTAAGGTTACTTAAAAGGTTTTAAAACCCTAATAATCCTTTATACCTCTTTTTTCAATTTGAATCGACTCGAACTACATTACTCGCGCCGATCTCCGATTATATCTTTGTTTATCCCTACTATTTTATACCGCTTCCAACTTTTACCTTTCTTTATTTTATATATCTTAACCCTATTTCTTCCCCCATATTTTTCATCTATTTAGATTTTCCAGGTCTCACTATTCCCAATATCATATTACGCTTTGTTTTATACGCTTCTATTCATTCGAATTTCCCACTCGTTTTTTTTAAATTTTTTTTTCCCCCATTTCCAACTACCCCTATATACTATTGCATTTTCTCCTATAATCTTTGGTACTAATAGATATTTTATCATTTCTCTCATTTCTTGTTATATACTTCAAATTATATTTATCAATTTTAAACCATGTTTGAATAAAGAGCTATAATATCACTATACAATGTACTATACTATAGCTGGACACGCAGACTTCCCCCAAAGAGCATTTTTTACTACTCAAGGGAGAGGGTGACGCCGTCGCGTCTCCACCATCCTTTTCGTCATTCTCTTTATTTATATTAACGTTGCCACTATTGACGTTATCTACGTTATTAACGATAGCGAGGATATTTCCTTACAACTTATTAATTATACCATTTAACAAAATCATAAAAAGTGCACTACTCCTGATACAACAACGTATAATAACAGGGTTAAATTTACCTACGTATTATATATATAGGCCCCGTTTTCAGGCGGTGACGATGGCTACCGTCTTTCTAAACCGTCGGTTAACACCTATTAGTAATCAATATCAGGTTATTTTAGTTATTTACGACCGCGATTCTTTTTTCAAACACCGCAAACGGTATATTTTCATTAAGTAGGATTTTTCAAGTTCGGTTAAAGCTTACTAAAAAGCCGGGTAGACGCGTACCACGGCCTCGGCCTACAGCTTTAGAACCACCGGAATGAGGGCTAGGAACTGTTAGTCCATTTGTAATGGTGGTAGAGGGATAAATAATCCCCACTTTTATAATAATCGCTAACAGGCTTATTCGCTGCCGCGAACGCGTCATAAGACACGTAGGTCGTATCTATTAACGGCCCGGAAATACGAATCCGAGAACGCTGTTTTAACGCTTTACGCGTTAAAGAGGCTTTACGAAAGACTTCAGCAATACGAAGCTTGAGGCGATGAAGTAAATGCGACTCATAAGTTTCGTCTAAAAAGTAAATTAAAAGGTATACGAACGAACGGATTTAAAAAATACAAACCCTCATGCAACTACACTAGGCTACTCTTACAGTGTAAAAGGGTCTTTACGGATAATCGGGTTTTAAACCGTAGAGAAAGGGTGAAGTCGATAACCTTAAAAGCCCTTCATTCCTCTCTTCAGGAGCTGGGAAAGGGGAAAGGAAAGGAGGGGGAAGTCGAGGCGGCGGAATCGGTAGGGCTTAGTGGGGGGGTGGTAGTTGGGGTAGAGACAGCAGGTGGAGTAGCGGCGATGAAGGAGATGATGCTAGATAATGGCGGGCTACTGGTGGTGATGGCAGCGGCGGCTGAGACGGAAGCGGCGCGCCGACGCTTTCGCACCAAACAGCGCCTTGTTATTCTATTCTTATGCAGCATCTATTTAAAGGAAAGAGGTTAATATATAGGTGTTAGTCAAGTAACCTACCCATTAAAGTGGTTTAGTTCGATTGAAGGGATAAGAAATTGAATTGAAATGTGGGTTGATTGGATTAATGAGAATAAAGATTAAATTCAAAAAAAAAAAAAAAAAAGGATTTGTATTGGCTTGAATTACGCGCCTTTGGAAAAAAAGAAAAAAGTTGTACCTAAACCGATAACGATATTTCTTTTTATACTAACCTAATACGTAATTATGTAATTACCACTACGCAGTTACCTTTACATAATTACCCTTACGTAGTTACGCATACCAAAAACCAGTAAAAGCGTTATTACCAACTATATCGCTCCTATTTAACTATATTAACTAAGGCCGAATTATAATTACTACCGCGGCCAAACCTCTTGAATCCCAACCTAATTACAATTATTATCGCAACCAAACTTTACTCATTCTAACCGAATTATAATTACTACCATAACCGAACATGTTAATTCGAACCCTTACAACTATATTATCGCCACGGAAATTGCTAACTTGGATCTTTTGTAATTGATATTTTAACAATACGGTTACTATAAAACCTACTAATTCGGATCTTCGCAACTACAACTACAATATTACTACTAGGCTATAGGTACGAAGTATATAAGGAAGAAACAATATTACTTGTATGGTTATTATTATATACCCTTATAGACAGTATATATACGCCTAATAACAGTGTACTATATTGTAGGGTACACTCCTGTAGATTACACGATAACGTGACACACTGCAGACTGCACTCTTGCACAACGAAAAGTTCAATATGCATGGATCAGTTTGGAATAGATATACCAAACCGAACGGCAATGCATGGAGCGGTTTAGATCGGTACGCTCTGGACGAAGACTTATAAGACCTCACCTATAGCGTGCACCTCTAGATGCTTCTTCTTTGGATTTATCATCTTTTACGACAACTATACCAATCCAATAATTACTTTTCTAAATACCTTATTTAATGTGAAACCAAGGTTTTCGACTTTCCCGACACCTAAGCCTCCTTAAGTTTTTAATTTACGCTAAAAAAAGACTAAGACTGTAACTCGGAAGCTTTGGTAAACGTATTTTATCTGAACAGAAAAGAAGTATTATACGTTGTAGACTCTACTACGGTTTTTCACGGTGCTAAATTCCTTAAAATTATTACGATAAAGAAAAAACAAGAAGTACAAGGTACTTTGTGGATCAATACGTACCTTAAACTACTTAACCTATTAGTTTACGATGCTAGTACAAATTTTGCCACGATGGGGTCTTAAACTAATGTAAAGTTAATACGGATTCAATGTGAACAAATGCCCTTTAAAGATTACTATGGTATCAATAAAGTCGAAAGGGTATATAATTTCTTTTAAAGGGCCTATGATATTTTTATATTGGAAATCGGAAGCTTTTTAGGTTAAATAGTATGGATTTAAATGGTGGTATAAAGTTTTAACGATACTATTAGCCCAAAAGAACCTATACCAACTTTACTAATATTTAGGGCTTATCTACGTAAAACAGCTAGGTCGTCATCCTAGTTAGTACCTAAAAACGTATTATAGAATATAGCAAATTCCTAAAGGAATTAAAAATAGAATCGTCACATCGCCAGATTAATAGTACCCTTAAAACCAGGAACGAACCTTAAATAACAAATGTACTTTTACTATCTACTTAAAGTAAAATCCTTACGTAACGCAAGCCATGCAAATGGGAAAAGCCGTATGAAATTTTGAGTATTATCAATTTAACCGACGTAATTAAAACTATTAATGTCCGGAAACCTTACGAGTTATATATGTTAAATCATACTGAAAACGCCTTGAGCATTTGAAGTTTAATAAAAGTCAAAATGTCGATAACCTTCTATCCAAGAAAATTAGTTAATATAAACCTCCAGAGCCGATTATTAATAAACCAATGGAATGTCAGCAGCCTAAACGACTACTTAAAAGGAGGATACATATTAAAGAGGAGGACTCCGATAAGGATTACGAGCCCGAAAAGGCATAAAAGACGTCATAAGTGTTTTAAAATGAAAAGTCTAAGGGTGAATGTGCCTTTAGGTTACGTATTAAGCGCATTATTAATATACTAAACAAGCCTTTGAGGAAAAGCAACGAAGTGGGTATTAACGGCTTTTTGTTACAGTGGAGAATATAATTTATACCGTTAACACAATTTAAAAGCTTAGATATCGTTATCTTCAAGTCGAAGATAGTTTACGAGGTTATGGGTAAAACTACGAACGGGTTCTATGCATCGTTACAGCTAATCGTTTAAGGATACAGTAATAAAGGTAAAGATTTGATACTTATTTAATAGCGTACAATTTAAAACATTAACTCACATTTAATTATTGTTATTACTGATAGTTTCACTGCTAGCATAAAGAGTCGGTTTCAATTTAAAAGCCGGTATATTAAGTAAGCGTATATGTAGTTTATCATCGATTTTTAACTTATTATATTATTGAAATTGTTCAAAGAACTAAGGGATAAGTTTACGACCGGCACGGATATACAATGTATTAATCTTGTATAGAGATTGGCTGAGTTAGTTGTCCACTAGTTTTAAACATATTAGGTGTACTTTAAAAACCGGCTCGATATAAACACTTTTAATATTTAACCCATGCCTCTTAATTATAAAAGATTAAGACTTTAGTATCATAAGTATATAAATTAACGATCTCCTTTTCTTCGGAGATATTAGGTTTATAGCGGCGAAATAACAAGTTTTCGAAGAGTTCAGCCCCCAAAAGTGTAAGTTACTTAAAACGTTGGCTAAAGACATATTACTCAACTTTAATAAATCATTAATCCATATTTATTATATTATGGTTAAAAAAGAGACTTATATTAGTCTACGCTCAAAGGAGTAAACCATAAGCTTGATAATTATAGATAAAACCAAATAAGTAAAATTACAAAGGTATTTAAAGTAAAAAGCCCATACAGCTTATATCATTAAGTTATGTTAACTAAAAGTATTGTATGACATTTCCTGTGTAATATTGGCGTAAAACCTATAAAATAATGTCTTCATTGCGATGAATAAACGGATTGAGTAATAAATAAATTATGTAAAAAATGAATGACTATGGTTTTTATAAATTTAACGAAGGTAAAGCTAACAATTTTTACAAACGGGTTATTTACTAATAATCATAATATTATATTATAATTCGGCTTTGTAATAATGATTGTTAATAAAGAAAAGTCTAAAGGAAAATCTACAAACACTGAAAACTTTATATGTTAGATGTTTGTTCAGTAGAAACACGTAACACAGATTAGATTAGCTTCAAAACTTGATAATACCATAAAATGATTCAACATCAGTATAATAACTAACGTCATAATAAGGATTATCACTAAATGGTTAAGACTTCCACCAATACTTATAGTAATATATACCGACTTTTGAAGTTTTAATGGATACGAATCAAAACTAGGTACGACCAATGAAAAACGAATAATAATAGACGTAATAACGTTAAAGTAGGTATAAGAAACTCGGGAAATCAATAGGTTCCAGTGAATTAATGGCGAAGATAATCCTATTCATTTTATAATTAAGGACACCCCTAATAGCGCCCTGAAAAGGTTTGTAAATAGAAATACGTTAACTATACGAATCAAGGGATACGTAGACCTCCCGGCAGGTAACATGGAGGAATAGGATTACCCTGGCAAGTTGGAAAATCTCTAGGGTAATGGTGTTAATAGTTGTAGTTCATACTATTGGCAAAAATTATAAAAATGGTGGCGAACCTAATTTACGCAAGTATATTGCGAAAGATTTGTACACGGGATTTGAGAAAAGGAGGCCTCCAAAGGGTGTAGAAAAAGAGCCACAAGGGGCCGTAATTAAGGTAATTTCAGTACGGATTAATCGGAATTGTCAGGGATCTGGCTTGTGTATTGAGGAAATATTTCAGAGGTTGCCACTAATTGAAAGTAGGTTACGCTGACGTGTAGGCACAAAACAAAACGCCGCCAGTGTTGGAATAGCAGTCAAATGCAATACAACCAAGTCAACTTTTCTTGCAGTAAAGTTGATTGTACTGACTGCAAAATTGGTTGCAGTTTGTGGAACTGCACTGCAAATGCAGTACAGTAGGTGCCCACTTCAAAGAGGGGCACAGGACAAAGCGTTTAGCCATACAAATTAGTGTGCTGACTGGCTAGCAGTCTGCCAAACTTAGAATTTACACACTATCAATCAACAATGTCAACGCAACACCAGTTACTTCGACTACAGTGATTCGAATCAACTACGTTGCAACGATTAAGGCTTACAAACAATAAGGATTATAAAGGAATACCGTTAAAAACGCTTAGGGTTATCAGAAAATATCAATGGTATAATCATTCATTGAAAAAAGTTATACAGTACGTTTGAATATGATAAGGAGTACTTATTTCAAAAAATTCATTTTATAAATTATTGAAAACGCGTTAGGAAACATGTTTGGGTCGAATGAATATATTTTCACATTTGGATATTAATTATTGACCCAAAAGTTTTTACTTATTTGGTATCATCGTAAACTAAGATTTAAAATACGAAAGTTATGATAAAAGTTCCAATAATTGGTATTTTTGAAGCTTGAAGGTGATGTTTTGAAGCTTTATGGATTTGGAAACTGCCGTGGACGATAAGAGTTTTTAAACTTTCGCTATATTTTTAGGTTATTGTTTGAAAAACAAAGAAAAATTCGACTAACCCTTGGAATATTAACGTTATTTAAGGGCAACATATACATGTAAGCTTGCCAAATGTTACCGGTTCCTTTCGTTAGATAATGATACTAGACTACAAAAGGGAAATGATAGATAATGAAGCTTCCAGAATATAACTTACCGCATAGCAATAACTATATTATGTCCACGACAACTCGAACGTTCCTCTGATTAATACTATCCACCATTTATCACCGCTACCGAACGAGTTCCCCGATCTAACAAAATAAACGCGGATGAAGCCGTTCGGTTACATGAAAAAAAAAAAAAAAAAAAAAAAAAAAAAAAAAAAAAAAATACCTTTAAAAAAAAAAAAAAAAAAAAAAAAAAAAAAAAAAAAAAAAAAAAAAAACGCCCCAATACCTTTATTTTGAACTCCTTCATTACGTAAAAGGGGGCGGTGGACCGTGAAGTAAGTATAGCACTCCACCGTAACAGGGCTATTACTGCACCGGCGAAGTTTTTTAAATAGTTGACCCAAGAATAAATTTCAGTTTAAATCAAATAAGACGTCTTTAAGTTTCAAATGTTCGACCCAGCGATCCACCAAGTTTATAAATTGATTTTCACGAGGAATATCTCGCTAGTAATAGATAAAACAGGAAATTTTGATAAAGAATACTGATTTATAGTACGAAAATCTGACTAAGAAAAAAAGAATATTTTAACTTAATTACTCACGATAAGAATCGCGAGTCACAAATTGATTTTAATTTTCACTACCTTCTTTTACTGTTGAAGGTACTACACCAGTGAATATTATATAGGTTTAAAGATTCAAGTATTACATAATCAACATAGAGGACTTGAAATATGTTTAAGTCATAATCAAACATATCTTCATAAGGATTTCAATCAGGATCGAGACTCTTTTACTAGTCAATACTAGTTCCTACGTGCTAGTAAATATTAACCCAGGCTGAATTTCCGTGCTAATACATTGTATTAGTTAATACTAGTACTTGTACTAGTTTAACACAAGTGCTGGTGGTGATATTTTCAACTCCGGTTAATTACTTATCTTTTGGTGTTGTGGTATTGAGTATTTGAAGTCTGTATCAAGTATTTACTAGCCCTTTTAGCCTTGTTGGCCCTGTTGACCCTGCTGTTTTGTTATATGCTATGTGACTATACCTATTGTATATTTTAACACATACCCTTAGGAGGTACAGTCCACTTAAAAGAAAAGAAAGAGAAATACAAAAAAAAGGTAAAAGATAAAGTGAAATAATTTTAGTGCGTATTAAAGAAAATCCGTATATGTAAAAAGCAAGAAGACCTGTATAGTCCAATTTGAACCGATGACCTTTCCAGAATTTTCTTTTTCAATATTCCAAGTTTACACCAAAACCACTCCACCATGATATACCTATAGTACTATGATGTAACTTTAACTACAAATTTTTGAAAACTTTGAATATAATTTAAGCCTAAATTAATTAAAGTAAGCCGTTATATCATTTCCTCGTATTTTACCTTTTATCATAGCTTTTTCAACCAATAAGTCAGTTGTTTATTGGTAGGAATCCACTCAATTTGTTTTGTACCACAATTTACTTCATCTTCTATAAAGTCTTTTTAAAGAGTATATGATGAATTCGTTAGTGATACTCCAGTTTCATAAATAACTTGATAGCTCTTTCATTACTATAGTATCTCATAATAATGATAGGAATACGTAGCTTCGTGAATAGGTTCCTCATACAAAGGATATTCTGAGTGACCCTAACTACAGCTTTGTTTTAGAATTTATAGAAAAAAGGTATACTCCAAATCTCGGTTTGAATACTTAGTTAACTGTATCATTAAATATTTAAACTGTAAATTTATAGGACGACTGTCTAATGATCTTGCCCCCCTTTCAGTCGGAATCGTACCAGCCGTTGATTTGAAGTCTTTGTGAATCTTTATGATGATTTTGGCTGAAGTTTAAGAAGTTATCATATGGGTTTCTTAAATGTTTTTGAAATCCAATTTATAGCCTATGGCATTTTTATTGTTTCAAGTATTCAAAGGCGTAATTAACAAGTGAAATATTTTTATTTAAAGGATTATGGTAGAAACTTAAAATTACTGATATAAGTAAAGCGATATCTGGCTTAAGTTAACACATTGCATAGCAAAAAACCACCAAATTTAACTGGTACTTTTTTGTTTCTGAAATATTAGTTTAATCTCTTATGGAATGGTATAAAGAGGGACCTGGTTACAATGAGAATACAGGCCCGATGTCTACTTAGTTCCTCAGTTTCTTAATCGAGTACCTTTTAGATATAAGTATTTTGTGTTAAGATAATCGTACGAGCGTTCCCATTCCTTAAGATACGTACCTTTAGGAAGTGATTTTCCTTTCCCAGGTTAGTATACTTAAAATGCTTGCTAATATCCATCTTAAAGGTTTTGATGGCGTTTAGGTTGGTATATATTAAAAGAAAAATATTAAAGTAAGTATTTATAATCAATTAATAACAGTAATTGGTGTATATCACATTGTTTTAGCTTATTCTCCTCAATTTAAGGATATTCAATAATTTTCTCAGCCTTTTTAACCATTGATTGAAAGGTTTTAAACTAGTAAATTGAATGAAGTAGCTACAAGACTTGTTCGACCATATAATTAAAACTAACAATTTTTTTCCTGGATACTTTAGGGAAAAATCCCAGATAGTATCCATTATTTCCATTAACACCAGTTTTACCAGTTCTCCATTGAGGAAAGTTGAATAGATATCGATTTGGTTCATATCGTATTCGTAAAAAAAAGTAAGTGTAATAAGAATATTTACATGTAAGACTTTGCTGTGATTGTCAAAGTTTTAGTATAATTAACACTATACCTTTGTTTAAATCCTCGAATTACAATCCCGACTTTGTAACTTTCTATTTGACCTTTAAAATCAGTTTTAAACCTAGTTACTTTTTTTATAGTTATAGTGTGGCGTGTGGTATCTCTTTTGATAGCCCTAAAAACTTAAAAAGATAGAATACTCCGTATTTTACTATAAAGGTTTTTTTTTCAGTGTTTTACATCAGGGCCGTCCAACGATTCCTTCATAATAAGCTATTATTCTAGTTTGATAACAAAAAATCAGAAAAGACATTATATCTTTATTAATATCAGTATTTTCTAGCTGACTTGCCGGTAGGTTATTTGCTATTTTCTTGTTCTTTTAGCGAATACACTTCCTTGGCTAAGAAATTGGAGCTGCTATTACAGTGTTATAAGAGACATCAAAATCAATATATTTGATATCCTTTTCCCTTACAATTACTTTAAGGGGCCCTGTAATGGTTTTTGAAAGACCGACAGACTAAAAGAACTAAAGATCCTCCTTGTCAAGCTCTACGGCTGGCATGGAATGAAAACCTAAAAGATTTGTAAGGGTTAATAATGTTAGAAATCTGCTACAAAAAAAGGATTTATCTTTGTCCTATTGAATAACTTTTTTAATCCTTTTCTCGCTTTATAAAGTGTATGTGGACGATAACGATAAAGCCTTGAGTGAATATAAATTTACGTTAGGTTTATAACCCCCATATCCTTTTACTCTATCGTAAAGATCTTTGTAGGGCGTGGTATGCTAAATCGTACTTTTTTATTTACCGTTAAGTTAGCTATAACGACGGTTGTTTGAAAAGGGTAAAGCTTTAAGTGGTGAGGCACTTTTCCGGAAATAGTTTAAGTCCTTTTTTTCATCGAAAATTACTTTGTAGAAAATTTGGAAAATGACGAGTCATAAGGGGTATATAGTAAAGAAAACGTAAGGGTGAAAGTGTAGTCTATAGATATATTCCTAACTCAATAGTTTATAATTTTATTGAGTTCGTTATGGATTCAAAAACTTTACATAAATTATATAAGTTTAATTACTTTGTTTAATATACGACCAACGAGTAGTAGTCTTTTACGAAATGTTATTATGGATATGTTACTAACTTTTCAGGTATACTTAACTTTTGTAACCATTGGGTTACGGCGTTAGCCCTTTGATCTAGTAGTTGATTTTGGGAAACTGTTCAGGGTTTAAATAAACCTTTCTTTTTCTAAAGAACCGCATTGGAAACTTGGTTGTTAACGGATGCTTTAAAAGGTTTATAAGAAGCACTGATAAGGTCTAAAGACTCCTTTTACTGATTCTCTTTGGAGCCATCTAATAATTTAAGTGATTTCCTTATTAAACTTAGTCCATAGTGACCAAATTTGATATGTTAAAGGGAAGTGTTAAGGGACTTAGTGATTGCTGTATTAATTTTACTTTCAAGAAATTTTACGTGGTCTGAATAATAATACAGTTGTTAGTTATAGTAGCAATTTGTTTTTGAGATTTTAAATTAAACAATAATAAGTTTCTCCCTTTAATACTCAGGCTATAAAGATTTAATAACTAAATTGGATTTATGATAAACTGAGGGCAGTGAAAGCAATTGTGGAAAGTTAGGGTATTATAAATATAATGGTCCTTAAAGTTAACCTATATCTAAATTATTTCTTTGACATTCGGCTAAATAATACCTTCTCTTGATCGTAATCCAGGCTGGTTTTCGCCTTACATTTCGAGATGTAATTTCTTCTTTGTTGTTGAAGATATGGTAAAATAGTCCTAAATTAGTTTCAATAAAATCTCGCAATTAGATTTATTAACTGTGAAATAATATTGTAATATGAAAGGGGAAAAATAAACTTAAGATGTAACGTTAAGTTTTAAGGGCCTAACGTTGAAAGTTTGGCCTATACCATAGAAATACCCGTACCTAGAACGGCCTTTACTTGATCGCGTTAGCGGTTTAACGTTTAAATTTGAACCCTTGACGTCAAAAGTGGATACATTAAAGCTGGTATACACGTGTTATATACGGCCTTTAATTAGATAAAATTATTTAATACAGGGTTTTAGATGATGTCTTAAGTGGTTAACTGCGCCATTAACTGTGTGAGTATTATAAAATTTCAATGCCATAAGGAACGGAGATCTTTTACATTACCATTATCGACGGTGACAGAATCCAGTCTTTCATCCTTACCAATAAGTTTACCAGTATCACAGGGCCGTAAATTTGGATGTAATTCCTAATAAAACTGTAGCGAATAGCCTTAATGAAAGCCCGTAAAACAGTTTTCCTTCAACTAATTGATATGTTAGTTACGGTTAAAAGGTGGATTCTTTCTCGGTTTTTTTTTAAGGATGGAATTTAACGTTTTTTCTTTCTTTCTTCAAAGCCCATTTTCGTCTTTGAAATGTAATTACAGTTTAAGGGGTAATAAAGGAACGTATTTCTTTAATTTACTGCGTATATGGACTATCCAGACTAGAGACTAGAGCTTCGTATTGATCAGAAATTATATATATTTTCCCTAATAGCCTTAACAGATTGAGCTCCTTTTAGTATTTTCCAACGCTGATACAAAAGCAGCTAAATATAAATAATACTAAAGACGAAGGAAACGATGGTTTTTAAGAAGTTTTTGATTTTAAATTAGTCCAGTGCCTTAGCATATTACAATTAACTTTAATTGATCCTTATACAGGTCCTCAATACCTACGATAACAGCTACAAGTTTTCAAGTGATAAAAGAAGTAATTATTCCGTAAGTTACGATTTGGGTACGTATGATTTTTGAAGTCTTTATAAAATGGTAGTCGATTGGCTTAAATAATTAAATGTAATTCTTGTCTTCAAAGACTATATTTGTCTTACTATTAAAGATGCCCTTTAAGATTTTAAAACTGTTATTACTAATAGTATATCCCTTAATAACTGTTAACCAGAAGTTAATGTTTATGAAGTTTACTTTTTACAGTCTTTGAGTAATTATAAATTAGGCTTTGTAAATTGTTTCTTTCTTCAACTTTTTTTTTTTTTTGATATTTTCCTTCTCCTTTTTACTAGCTTCATAATACCCATAGATTTGGGTTATTCAGGTTATTTTGAACAGTTTTTCAAACTTAGTGAACAGTCTTTCGTACAAGTCTATAACTTACATAAGCCTTGTTCATTCGTGAAAACTAGTAGTTTTATCTCTAGATTCTTCTTCCTCATGAGCAAGATTATCAGCATTAATAGCTTGAATTTATTGTTTAACTTTAGCCTTACTAGCATTAAGGGCTTCCTTCCTTTCTTTACTCAACAAATATTGAAGGTTTAAGGCTCCTGAAGTAATGGAAGTAACCCTCAAGGGTGGGAATCAAAGGGATGGGGATTAAGCTGAAATATAAAAACCTGTAAGACTTAAAGAACCGGAAGCAATAATATTCCTTCATGAAGGAGGATTATCATTACTAGTACTACTGTAAGACAGCCCTACTGGTGAAAACAAGCTACTTTTTGGGGATATTAAGGAGTATCCTTAAAGGTATTAGATAGTTTAAAAGCAGTAGATATTTCAATTTCTATAAAAGGAAGTAATTAGTTTAATAATCAATAGTATACAATAGTATTCATAATTTTTGAAAGGTACAACACAAAAGAATATTATATAGGATTGTAAATTCAAGAATTTCCAAATCATCAAAGCGGACTTCATGTATATTTAAGTCCTAATCTGGTATATCCTTATAAGGATCTCGATCAGGATCGAAACTATTTTACAAGTTAATACTAATGTATACAAATAAATACTAGTTCCTCTGTACTATTAAATCTTATCTCAGGCAGCATCTCCGTGCTAATCCTTCATACTTGTCAAAAACAGTATTCGTACTAGTAAAATACTAGTGTTGGTGGTTATATCTATAACTCTGGTAAATTCATCATCCTTTGGTGTTTAGGTATTTAGTACTTCAAAGTTTATACAAATTACTGACTGGCCCCCTTGGCACTGTTGGCACTATGTTCCTTACTGTGGAGTTGTATGCTGTGTGATTGTACCTATTGTATAATTTAACATTTATAAACTCCATAATATAAGTATGAAATTTCGAAAGATTTTATAAATTTACATTTAATTGTAAAACTGTTTGAGATGTCGTTTAAAATATATATGTCCAATAAGTTCCGAAGACAACACCCAACAAAAACACTATTATATATTCCTGTATCACTTTACGACCGCGGGAAATTCGGTATACACCAATTGAACATATATTGATGATATCATAGAAAACGCCTCAAAATAGCTTAATTTACTGTCAGCAATTACTCATTGGCTTACACAACGTCATGAAATGGCTTTGTAATTTTCGGGGGGGGGGGACATTAACGATATATTAATCCTAGTCAATACGCTGTTTTCCGCTTGGAAAACCATCAAAGCTTTAAAGGGCTAATTTAAGACTGAAACCAAAAATATACCTAACGGAAGATCGTAATATTGATTCCAATGGTATGTCAATTAAGTTATAAATTGGGATTCTCGAACTAGCGTAAATGATCATTGAAAAAAGTCCTTTTTATTCCTATTTACAATATAGAACACGCTGATAAATTTCTGTATTTATGAGGATATGTGGCTTATATTATATCGGTCGAATAACCCGTAACGATATTTAACATATTCGTCGTAACGCAATATTAAATAAAACTATTACATAATAAATCCAAAACCTAAAACGTAGCTTACGCTTTCTATCATCCGAAAAACAAAAGGTAAATGTTTTTATGGATAATAATATCTCTGTCAAACATACTAAGAATTACAATTAATAAACATAACTTAGACTCATAATCTGTAAAAACATAACACATCGAAATAAATTTTGTTTTTACTGTATCATTCTTAATAAAAATTTTATTCTGTATAGACGAATTATATAGAGCGTTTTTACCTTTGAGATTTACAAGATCATTATTGGCTTTGATTTCGATATTACCATATGTATAATAGTTTGAATAATGATTTCAAAACTTGATACAATGGTTATCCCTTAAGCACTTTTCTTGAACATTTTTTCTCTTAGGATTAGCAAATTCAACTTGTCATAATCAATGAAAAACGCTTTATCATCGATATTATAACTTTCACCGAATCGAATAAACGTTAGAAAATTAGGGAAATTAAATAAATCAATAAAAGGTTAAACTTAACAAACTGAATGATTAAAAATACTCCGATAAAAATATTAAAACTATTGGTAGGTCTTAGACGTTGCAACGTTGTCGATTCGATTGGTCTTCGAAGTAATAGTAGTATTACAGTAGTCAGGTGGTGGACGTATTGTTTTAGGTTTCACAGACCGCTAGCCGGTCTGTACTGTAATTTGTATGGCCAATTTCTTGGCCTGTGCCCTAGAGTGAAGTGCAGCGAATTGCATTCGACTTACACTCAATGCATTAAGTCTCCATAAAGTAATACACTTGCAATACAGTCAACTTTACTGTAAGTCAAGTTGACCTATTGCACCGCATGTAATATTATTCCAACAAAAACACTAATATATACCAATAATTTCTTCATCTTCGTTATTTAAAGATTCCTACGACTTAATCTCAAATCAATTATTACAATCCCTTTTACTTATCTTCGAATCTTGTTTTATATTTCACTTTGACAACTGATTTTTTTTTTAATAACTTTCATCGTATATTTCACTCCGTAAATTTATCATTCGTTTCATTCTTCTCAGATTTTACTTTTTGGATTTGCCATTGGTCATTCACGTTACACATTTGACTTTTGGGATTTACTATTTGTGTCTCTCTTTTTACACTTCACACCTTAAATTTACCATTCATCACTTATGTAACAATTCTTAATAGAATTGTATTATGTAACTGCTGCACATAGGTTAATCTATTCCAGCGAATAATTCAACAACGGGAAGCTGGTTTCTGCCAAAATATGAGGGGGAGGCCGAGGAAATATCTTTCTCGTCGTTATCGTCTTCGTCCTCATCATCTTCATCTTGTTAGGAAAAGCTAAGTGCCTCCAGATTTGTAGGCTATATACTTTTGGGTAAAGGGTTGGGTGCCGGGTAACCCTCTTTGCGGAGACGGGCGAATACGTTATCAAATTTCCCTGCGAAATAAAAGCGTAAGCTCGCACGCCACACAGTCATTACTTCAACGGTATTAGTGGACCTCTGATAAATACCTAGCGGTGAATAATACTAAGTCACAAATTATGCGATATAAAACTAAAGTAGATTACTGTAAACACGACTGACGAGTATTAAAGCATCCGTAAACAGAATTAACATAAGAGAAAAGATTGTATACCTATTACCGCCCTATTAGTAACGGTGATGACATATTAATATACCCCTGCTCTATCTATACTCCCTGAAAAACTTACTGGCAACGATGAACGCAACATAAAGAATGAAATGAGTAAGCATACAAAAGCTCGGGGTGCTAACACTAATTTTACGCTCCAACAACTTACGCACTAAAACGACCTCCATACATACCTTGGCAAAAAGCGACTTCAGCCAGCGAGCCGCTCCGCTATATCGGTCTCTTCTATGTAATCGTTAACATATGTTACGTTTAAAAAGGCAAATACTATATATTACATCTTCGACCTTACATTAACTTTCTTAGCATGTATGCACGGACCACCTTTTTAAGGAGGGTAGGGGGCCTACATTATAAACCTTTATAGTGCCCACTTCTGAGAAAAAAATTCAAGTCAAGTCGCTTTTAACACCCTCACTTTCCATGTATCCTATGCTACCACAACATCACTGATCGGGTCTATCATCACTTGAAACTTTTCCGACGACCTATTTTTAGCTATAAAGATCGTCGTCGGCCCAGCGTACCGCCCATATAGCAGTACATTTAGAGAACAACCCTTACAACCAAAGATTCTGTCCCCCGTTACTTGTGCTAACGTGGCTTCTTAGATTTCAACTTACACTTCAACTGTATTACAAGTTTGATTTTTTTTGGTTTTAAGGTCTAAAAATAAGCCCTTTATTATAAATACTCGCACTTGACGGTTTTATTTTTTTATTTATCTTTGAGCCATTGCCACCTATACCGGTGCCCTGCTCACTTAACAGAGTTTTTAGACTTGAACTTTCATCGCAACGCTAGTTCAATTCCTTTTTCTTTTGAAGGTAAAAAAGAGGGACATTGGTTATAAAAGCTTGCACTCAATGGCTCAATTAATTTATTCATTTTCAAGCCGTCGCCACGTACACCAGTACCCCACTCGCTCAGCGGAGCCTTTGATTATACCTTGGATACCTTTGGCTATCCATAGATTACTTTTTGCTGTATACTACCCGCTTAGTGGTGAATCCTTTTTATGATCCTTTTACACTTCTTAGGCTTGCCGTCCGTGGCAAAAAGGTGGCTCGGATCGCGATTTTTCCACATAAAGCGCGTCTAACATCGAGTTGTAAAGTATATCTTCCCCGCCGCCACTGGCTTTTATCCATGATACAATTGTTTTACAGGTCTTTTAGGCGTCGAGCGAGGACTGAAATGGTCGTGTAACATGGCCTGGCCAAGGCTGCAGCTTTCACGCCCGTTTTACGGGTCTTTAAGCTGTGGGGTTACCTTAAGGCCTCGATTGGAAGGCTGGCTTAAGGTTTGATTTCTGGAAGGTTTTCCTTTTTGTTTTTGTGTCTTTTCGTTCTTTGAATAAAGGTTGAGCCGTCGGATTTTTCTTTATAAGTATATTCGGTTAAATGCCTTGTCCGAAATACCTAGTCGTGTCTTCACTCTTTTGCGTGACACATGGACAAACTTATACAAATATGGTCCATTTTTGTAGCTGTGTTAAGTTTGTACCATATAGTAAAGACTAATACGGTTGATTATAATACCCCAACGGCATTTAATACATACGTACAACACATTGCCCGAAAATTGGCCATAGGTGTATAGGATTAGGTTTCCAATCTTATGTATTTGTTTAGTTGGTATGTTGCTAATGGTTTATTGAACGGATTGCATGTCACGGTTTGAAAGTAACATGAATTTTCGAATAGAGTGGTTATTATGGGTAGAAATACTTGAGTTATAAGCCTTCCCGCCGGTATATTTATGTACTTCACATTGCAAACGGTCGTAGTATACTAGCTATATGGTGGGCACTGCCGGGCGATCGTCAATCATAAAAAAAATACTATGTACTACGTTACAATTCGACAATAATACGTTTATTTCGCTTAATAGAGGTGATAGATAAGGGCGAGATCTTAACTTTTAACGAGTAGGTGAAGTTAATTGCCTTCTATTCATGCTACTGCTACGAAACATAATGCCCCTGCTGCTACTACTTTTTCTTTTTATACTCATTCTATTTTTCCAACTCGGCGAAAGCGGAAAACAGGAATTGAAAGGTAGGGGAAGGTGCGATTAGTGAGGGGGAACTGATCGGAAATGGGTTAGCGAAATGGCTGTTAATAGCTTATAATAGTGCGGCGGTAGTCGCAGGGACTTCAGCGGCGCACGCTACCACGTTATACGGCATTATTTGTTACGAAATTTGCGTTAAGATATATTATATAGGGGATTTAAATCCGATAATAAAACTTAAAAATATCGTATAGTTAATCAAAAGCTTACTTAATAATAATAACACTTTATTAAAAGAGAGAGAAAAAGAAATTTGAGTTAAAACAATGGTGATAAACTATTTTATGATACTTCGACACTACACAACATCGATAATCGCCTTCTTTCAAGATTCAAGAACTTTCTAAGAATATATAAAAACTTCACTATAATATGAATATGATGTAAATGATTAAAACTTTAAACAAAATACTATAATATTACTACTAGATTAAATATTAAACATTAAAACGAATATATTAATTGTTTTTATTAGGTAAATAAATTCTGGTTTTCGAAATTATACTCTGAATATCCACAACCACAACAAAACTATAAGTACGGGGCACTTTACCTATAAAATAAAATTTACTATGGTAAATACTACTTTTCAAGGCAAATACTTGTAAGTTAGTAAACATAAGGGAATACGCTAGCGCAGTATATGGTAGGGGTCACGTCTCAGATGAAAGTATCTAAGCTCTCATCTGAGATGTGCACTATCCGAGTGATTCTTCTCCCTCTTACATCTATCATTAATATTGTCTTTAAACACTATATTTCATTCTTCATACGTTGACATACAAGCCTATCCCACAGAAAGGCATGTGCTCATGCTCGTCATATCTTACATACTTAGTTCTACTAAGCTTAACTTTGGTTTATGCTCTTCGTTGATTATCTACAAATAATATAAAGTTTAAGTAACATATTGCCCCCATAACTATAAATAGAATTGATAATTGTAATCAAAAGTTATAAACCACAAAACTTCATTATTGAAATAAACCGTGAAGTAAAACAAAATTGAAAATGAAGCTAGTACGGTAGAAACTAATATAATTCCCCATTATTAATAACGAAGATAATCTTTCTGTTACCTTCGTTGCTTCTAAACTCTACGATCTTCGATTAACTTCCCCCTTAACATCAATTATCTTCCCCAATAAACTTGATCTTACTATTTGTGTTACAAGCATTGTTCTTCAAGTTTATACACCAATTTCTCATGAGTAAGTATAAGTCGCTCGCTTTAAGCCTGGAAACTACAGCGCCTCAGCTTATTTTTAAGATAACCCGCCGATCGCTTTGTAAGCATAAACTTACTAAATTTTTAAAACGTTTTTTTTTTTTCAATTTCAGATTTTTCTCTTAGAATAAATTGATTGTTTCGTACATCTTATAAAATTTATACTATTACTTAAATTAATAGGCGTATTACTATGAATATTGGACATAAACAAATATTGATTGGACCTTTGTCATTGTATATGATCGTGGTAAATATTGGCTTTAACGATTAGCTTCAATCGATAAATACGAACTTTTAATAAAGACGTTGAAAAATTATAATGATTCATCGTTTTAATAAGTTTATGAGCAAGCTGGAATACCTTCATCTTAGTTTTTAGTACTCTTAACACAGTTCTAAATGATTTTAACGCAATATTCAACGTCTTTAATAAGACTACAAGTATCATTCTATTGCTAAATGGCATTTTAACTTTAATAATCCAGATATTTCAGCCACTTCGTTCTCCTCTAATAGTTTTCTCCTTTTCAAGCTACAAGATATATATACACATACGATTGGAACTATTTTTAGTTTTGGGATATGCAAATCGTTATGGTGAACAAAGATTTTATTATTTTCAAAGTTTTAAGTTCTAAAATTTGTTTCAAAAGTTTCAAGAAATTGGATTCTAGCGAAGAAACACATCTTCATATTTAGTATTTAATTTCAATAACTTGACATTTTTAGGTAAATTCCGAATTTGTCTTATAAGTAACGTTTAGATTTATGAATTTCGGAACTCGAAGCTATTATAGCCGCTTTAATACACTTTTTCGTATAGACCCTAGCCATACTTCGATTTTTTTTTGGAAATCGGCCGTTTTTTTACGAAAATTCATGAAAAGCGAACAAGGGCCTCACTACCTTATTTAAATTTAGCTTCGATACATAGAAGTTATAGTTGTTCTCAATTGAGGAAATCAAAATTAGTGTGAAGTTATATTGAACATTTGAATTGTACTGAACTTGACTATACCAAAACGGCTTCCGTTGCCTATCATAATATTACACTTGAAAAGTACAAAGCTATAATCGAAAAATCCACAACAATTTTAAACACGGTTATTGGTCGTATATACTAATAGTATAAACCTGTTGTTAAAAACGGTCATAAGAATAAAATATTACGCATATTTTAACAGAAGCTAAAATTCTAGTATAAAAACTAAAAGAGGCAAAAGAGATACTCTGGCATAAGCGGCTGTTGTCATAAATTCGAAATGTTCTATAATAATCCTTATAAGACTCGCAAATAGCCCGAACTAATGGATTATAATCCGAATCACCGCGACAATAATCACCATGGTGACTGTAAAGGTTGCCACTGCCATAAAAATAACTGTCGTCGTGAAAATCGCAGCCGTTATCATAAACACCGCAAAGTCGTTCACAATGTTTCATCGAAAACAAACGATATTAATCATTCGGATTGAAACTATAGCGATTTTAACCACTCCTAGTTCCTGACGAGTGAGGTAAGCCTAATAACTGAGGCACTTATACTTCCAAGTAAACGAATCTTAGTCTGTTACAACTAGGTTTATAAGTCTGGTAAAACTCGATTCAAATATTGAAAAACCTTCCAGTATGTAAAAGCCTTTTTTTTACGAATTATGAAAAGAAAAAGACGTTATATGAACTCATTCATAGCCTATGAACTTTCAATTTCTAACTTTAATGGTATTTCCTTTTGCATGAAGATCCTGGAATTATTGAAATTAAGGCGATTAAAGAAGAAATCATCCTTACTATAAACGGTAATATCAATTTGCTCATAAGGGAATGTAATGAGCCTTTAAATCTCAATTAAAATGTATACCTTGATGATGATACGAGTCAAAATCTCGTTGTTAAGGCCTAGATATGGAACTATTTCTCTGATTATATCGAAACAGACTGTTATTATAATTAATTACAAACAATTTTAAGTATTATAGGATGTTTTAAAAATTAACCACTAAAATTCGTTTAACTTTTATAACCTTGAATCATAAATTTTATTATGCGTTTTCAATCTTCTCAAAAAAGTAAAAATTGAGGTAATAAATTCCTCAATTGTTGGTGCCTGTTATGATTTATTTACGTGCGAACATATTGTGGTATTACAGTCTGTATTTTAAGGTCAAGACTAATCTAAACGTATAAATCCACCAGATCATCATCATAACAATAAGTACTTAGGGGAAAGATGACTTATGGGTAGATTGTCTTGAGAAAGGATAGTTTCGAGCCAAATCACAAGATAGTTAAATACCACCCCCCCTCTCCCTAGGGGTATAATAAATGGCGGAGGCCTAAAGAAAAAAAATGATATCTATATTACTCAGCAGCATCAACTTTCCTTGCTATTTTCTTTACTTTTCCATTATTTCTCTTAAAGGCTTTGATTAAACTGGATAATTTAATTTTGATACCTGTTTTCATTCGTCGTCGCGAGCTATAAAACCTTTTCATCTGCAAAGATGTTGAATTTGATTTCCTTTGCGATGACGTAGATTTACTCTTTTAGTTAGTATACGTTTTATTTCCCAAATTTGATCATTTCATTCGTCGTTTTCGTATTTAACTAGCTTCGGCGGTGGTGTAATGCTGTTAAATAGGCCTTTTGTAGGGTTATGATAGAGTAATAAGTGAGTAATGTTGATAATTAGGTGAATTTATAATTTGGGGGAAATTTTTAAGTAAAACCTAAATTATAATTTTTTCTACAATTTCGTAAAGCTTTTGGTTTAGTAGCGATATTTTGATTTGTTTACGAAAGGTTTCTTAGACTTATCCCAGATTTAATTATGTCTTGTATCATATATTAAATTTATTATATTGATGGTTTGGGTGGTATCGCTTTTTTACATTAGTAGTAATATTATTTATTGTAAATTGAGCGTTTCGTCGTCAATGGTTTCGTATAAACCGTATTTCGGCTTGTTTTCGTGGTTGAAATGTTGAAAGAATATTGACTAGTGCTGTGAGTTTGAATCTGAATCGATACTCGTAAGGATTAGATTTTAGGGTACGTGAGTATGCGTTGTTATGTTTTGATTGTAAAGCCAGTATAATATTAACTCAATGTTTTTTAGGATGTTCGGGTACCAAGTAGCGTCAATTTAACTGGACTGTTTCAATTTTATTTACTTGTTCATCAGTTAGTAAATAATAGGTTGTTTTTATTATTAATTGTATTTCAAGCCCCTTTTATTATCTAAGGCCAAAGGTTAATACAAACTGATTGTCTTTGTATGAAATGATTCGTCGTAAATGAAGCTAGTCGTAAAATAGAAATTATTAAACTAAAATAGTTGCCTAATTTTCAGCCCGGCAACTTATATAGCTAGGAGTTACAAGAGTTTTTTGGATGTTTTATATGTAATAAATATGAAGGCATCAAACTATTCCTTGTTAGGTAATATTTAAGGCGTTTTTTTAGATGGCATCAATTGAAATGCTACCATTAAATTCATACAGATTGTATATCTTGGTTTTTCAGGTGTTTAAATAGGGTTAAGGCGGCTAAGTGATTTTTGGTTATCGTCACGTCGTTTTCCGTAATGTATATAATTCGAGACGAATATTTTATCAATCATGCGTTTTTAGGGGAAATATACTTTATTCAATGTTGAAATTATTCTTTTGAGTTTAAAGTAGTGTTTTATATTATGTACCTCTGCTAGAAGTTACTGTACGAGTGTGGTAGGAATCATAACAGTTTTATAACTAATCATATCGCGGTTATATGATAAGTGGTGAATTAATCAAAATGAGTGTTATAGCTGTTAAGAATTAAAAATAATGGTTTTATCGTTTTCATTGTTTTCAAGATCTGGTAGAACTTTATGACAGACGGTATCTGGAAGATAACCTGTTTAAAATCTAAGTCGTACATAATTATCAATTAAAGCTTTAGTGAAATTTATTATAACATAATATCAATGGTCCATAGGTGAGTAATATATTAACGATCAGGTTTAATATTAGTATATCGATTTAGTAAGATTATCAGTCCTTATTTGAAGCAGAGGAGTAAAGTCGTTTCATCTTAAATTAAGGTGTCATGAGAGATGAACTACATTTTAAAAATATAACCTGAAGTAAATTTATGTATTGATCAGTTTTCGATTGACCCTGATTCTAAATGTTGTATTTAGTAAAGTTTAGTTAACAATACTTCGGGTAGTTTTATCATCCGTAAAAAACAGACAGTAAAGATATAGGAACTGATTTTTTTTTGTAAGCATTGGTATGCATATATAAGATAATTGACTTTATGTTTTGAAAGGCCATAATTGAGGTTGGAATAAGTTGTTTTCGTTTCTAAGAATTGTCTTTTCATGGTAACAAAGTATAAACTCAAATCCGCATTCGATACTTTTATTAATTGGGGGAAAAAGTTGACGTTTATGTTTAGGTTACGTAATTGAATATGGTTTTATAGATAGGGTGCTATAGCTTAAAAAGACCTTTTTGAATTAGGCGTAAAATGGATGACTACAAACTATATATAATATAGTCTCTTCTTACGACTGTTAATTTTAAGTTATCTTTGTATTCTGCCCTACATTAGTAAACTTTACTTAAGTTTCCGAAGTAGGTCTGGAATTTTTTCGTAGTTAGGTATTATTACTCTCAAATACCTTAATGACTCTAGATATATTTCGAGTATTTTTAAGTTATAAGGAAACAAGAGGTTTCGGAAACCTTAATTATTTTATGGTTAAAGGACTGAATACGTTAATATAGAATATTCAAGTTTTACTTGATTCAAAGCCTATATAATATTTATTTGGATAAAAGATAACACTTTTTAAGGGTAAAAAGTTGAAAAATAGCTTGTAGATAAACGAGGTAGTTTTTCAACGTAATGGGAAAATGATAATATTTTTGATAAATATACGATAAAAAGGTAGAAATTTCTTTCATATTCGATTTATAAAACTTTTAAGTTGGGAGAGTGAATTTTAGAAAATTATAGGAGAAACCATTTTTCGTTAAAAGTTCCCAGTAGATGACGAAGCTGAATTGATCGCGGTAATGTAGGTGTACTAAAAGTTGAAAATAAAGAGACCTCATAAAGTTAATAATAGTAATTAATTTTCGTCGCGAGAAATTCGATAATATCCCGATGTAAAGGCTAATCATAAGCGATTAAAATAGCAAATTTGTTCAATATTCGTAAACTTATAACCACTCAGTCTTTATCTACTTTTTGGTTCGTTTTTGATATTACGAATACCAGTAATGTAAATGTCGATACATCGTTAGAGAATTCCATGCGTTCTTAACAATATAGGGTATCGAACTATTAATTGGGACGCTTCTTATCTCGTTTGGACACAGGATAGGGATAACGGTTTAACTTGATATGTTTTCAACTATTTTTACGTGAAACTTTTATTATTTGTTCTATGAGCATTTTAATTGGATCTTCATCGTGCAAAACGGCAGTATATTGTTGTAAATTTATAGTAATTAAATATATTGAGTCAGATAGATCGTATTCATGCCGGTATCTGTTATGGTTTTTATTATATTTTTTTTCTTGTGGTTTTATGTCGATCGTAGTATTTTGGTAACGTAGCTTATCGCAAAGGTTAATGAAACCATCTTCTTTATTAATCTAGTTCATTATCTTAGGGAAAATAGATTTTTGAATTAGGTATATCACCGTATTTACAAAAAGGGTGCCTAATTTCGTCTTACTAGGAGTTTTAGTGAAAAGAATGGTATTCACAAGAGTAATATTAACGTGAAAAGTTGTGGAATCCTATTTAAATTTAGCACTATTAACCAGTAAAGTAGTCGATCGATCTAAGGCTTTAGTAAGAGTAAAATAGACTAAATTGTTGCTCATATCTATCTCGTTAGATTGCGTAACTATAAAGGATACGTTATTAACATCTATAACTTGGGTAAGATTTTATATGGCTCCCTTTTAGTTTGCCTTAAAGTAGGTATTATTTTCATATTCCGTAATGGTTCGGAACGCATGTGTTTCGCGAGGTATACCGTTTGAGCTGTAGGATTGTAAAGTTGCATTATATAATAAATAGTGACATCAATTAGAGTATTGAAGACGTGTAGATGTTGAGCAGTAAATATAAATGATTTGACCTTGGGAAAGGCGACAAATTAAATAGTAACCTATATAGTTTTTCCATGTTAAAAAAAAACTTTAATGTTGGAGATGACTTTACGAGTAACAGGTTACGTAGTCACTTTGTTTATTCAGAAAAGAATTTCGTAGTGGTTGTTTTTAAAAATTTGTATATTTATACCACATGGCTTTATCAAATAGTTTGTTAATAAAACATCCATATCATACCCATTGGTAAGGTGGGCATCAGCTCTTTCCTATAATAATATAAAATTATCGTTAAAATTACGACTAAGAATATATAACGTCTAACGATATTGAGTGACAAAGCGAATAAAAGGACCATTTAATTCACTGATTATTTTGTTTTTATCCATAAAAAATTTTCATTTAATATATTTTGAGAAGTTTTATGTTTAGCCAAAATTTAAATACGAAGTCTTCCTCAATGCTCGAATCGAATTGCACCATATGATTTTTGACTGAAATACTAACGCGTATAGCAATTTATAGGTAATAGCAAATAGTTATAACAAGTGTTACATTTTCGTTAACAATATTACCTTCAACAGTGTTAAAAAGTTTCCGTGTTATTGCCAACGTTATATTGATTAATCGACAATATAAGATCCAATTATCGAATATAATTTTAATATTTTTGAAGGAAAAGCTATTTTTCACGTTATAAGCCTTTTAATACTTCAATGTGGCGTTACGAGAGCCGTAATTCTCTCCACAAAACAGATAAATTCGTCTGCTTGAAGTCGTAATGTTATATTTCGTTATATAACCTACCTTGTTGGTAAAGTTATTGAACTTATTTATAAGGTCTTCAATGAACAATTAAAATGGTTTTGATCCGAATGATTAGAGTTAATTATCCTAGACTATGTATTATTGATTTTGTATTTACGATTACGACCATGATCATGGTTGCGGTTGTTACGAAAACGATTTCTATCATGTTTTCGTTTAGTAAAACCATGTTTTCGCTCGTGTTTATCCCGACCAAAGTTCCGGTAGTTATACTTGCGAGGGCTAAAGTTGTAAAGTTTACGATTATACAATTTTAAGGGGCTTGTCTCGTATTTCTTCAGATTATTTTACAGTTTGTGAGATAGTTACTTATCTTTACGAAGCTGATACTTATTCTTTCGAAAATACCTGTAATAATACTTATGGCGTATATGTTCAAAAAAACAAATGCTGGTAATTAGGAAATGACCTTATTACCACTATAAATAACATGGTTTTAAACTTTCTAACATTGACCAAATATTCTATTATAATTTTCACACAATATAAAGGTTACAAGTATTATAAAATACCCAGGTATAATACGGAGCTCATATCAAATATAGCGCTATACCATTTTTTATTATAACTGTCCAGGTTACCTATAGAATTTAAGTAACGTATCTGAATTTCAATGTATATACGTAGAATATATTTATCATTTCACTGGTTACTTCCTGAGAATTTAATCTCTTTAAACTTTATGGTAACTTACGAAGTATTGGTAATAAAACGGTTCACGAAACTTTGTATAATATACGCGAGGCCACGGTGAAATTGTTTATGATGTTTATAAAGAATAACTTCCTTATTTTATTAGTATTCTTTAAATTCTTATAATAAGGCCTAAAATATCTGTACGATTTCACTTTATAATGTTGAAAAGATGTTTATAAAGGTATCTAAACGTTGTTGAAAGCTATACACGTCAATAAAAATCATATTTTTTACTTATGGTAATAATTTATTTATCCTGAAACTCAGTATACTGAGGGTTTAATTCTCTATTTATTTTAAATTTTAAACGGAGAATGTCGTTAGCCAAGTATTAAGTAGCTATTGTATTTGGAGTTCGAAAAGGTTCGCTGCGGGTTCGAAAACGAGAGCGGCGGAAACGAGAACGACAGAGTCGAAAACAGCGTCAAAAAGATTTACGCTTGCAACGGTCCCAAAAAGGTTCTCGACGGTGATAAAACGGTTTAAAGCGGTTAGAATAATACCGTTTATAGGGCAAGCGGTAGCGGCTATCCTGAGAAGTATTTGACTAAATTATTAAAATGGGTTAAGATTAACAATAATGGTGATAACAAAACTCGCGGATACGAAAAAAGCGACGAAAGGATTTACAGTTACGAAAATAACGACTTTTAAGAACCATGCTATCGAGGCGTTTCATAACTGAGTTATATTTTACGCGTCTTACGAACTGACGTTCCCTAAGTTTTCGGTGTAGACTTAATATGAGTTGCGGAGTATTAGCGTTGTTAACGGCTAAACCAGTTATTAAGGAAGATTTTCCTCATTTTATATCAATTGAATATGTAAAGCTTATAATTACGGCGAGCCAGCGGAGAATTGACGTAGATAGGGTAGATATTGGTAAAGAACAGGTGAAAGGGGTATAAAAACGGAAGCCCGTACGCAACTACAAAATAAGTCAAGATATATATATAGGCGAAAATGGGTTTCTTTTTAGCGTATTGTGTAAAAGTAAAGGGAAAGTTACAATTATAGACTCTAGCGTGACAGGTATAAGCTTTCGTTAAAGTTTATTTATGATAATTCATTAAAACATAGAGTGGTGAGTGTAAAGCTCATTTAATATAATGTCTAACGCTTATTACTTTCGCTTACCTCGAGGTTAGTATTTGAATATCCTAAATTGAAATCTAACTATATATGGTAATAGTGTTAAAGGTAAAGAAAAAAGGTTAAAATGTTAAAAAGAAAAAGAAAAAGGTTGGATGTTGGTGTTTTGGTAACATGGTTATATGGTTATAACTCTGCGCTGATAACTTAATTTAGTTGCTTTACAACAATGAATTGATTTGGTACCAAACAGAAAATCGGCTTACAGTTACTATTTATTGTATTATTTGTATGTACGAACGTATTGTAGTATCTCGGATTGTAATTTAAGGTAAAAACTAATGTTAAAGGTGGGAATCTACAATATTATCATCATAACAATAAGTACTTATGAAAAGGACGACTCTTGAGTAGGCAATCTCGAGAGAAGGCAGTCTCGTGAAAAAGCACGAAACAGTCAAATACCCCCCCCTCCCCCCTAGATACAACAGGGCCTTACTATACAATAATTATCTAAAACCATGTAAAGCTGATATTTTTTATGAAAATGTTTCATTCGTTTTGAAAACAGTCATTTCGAGGTACTGTTTACAGTTAATATTGCAACTACAAGTCTTATTATACGTCAATTTCTCATCAATAATACATCTAGCGTAATACTATCTGTGCAAATGATATATGTTATTGTTTAGTACGTTTATATCTACAAATGAAGTTTATTTATTACCAGGGCTTAGAATTCGTACGCTTGGAACTAAATAATTAACTTCACTTCACCTTTTATTATTCATATCTATAACCTTTCGAGTCTCACGATTAATATTGCTAAACATATGTGTTTTATAATGATTACCAAATAGAAGGATATAGTTTACAGTTATATCACTTATACTAAAACCGTATGAACTTTTTCATGTGTCGCTTCAATAAGATATATTTCCTCTGGGTTTATTTATTATACTAGAGAGGTTGTAAATTGTTCAATGACCGTTATCGCGAATAGCTACCTGGACTCGAAAACACATATGATAGGTATCGAGTGCTAAAAAGCCTTTTATACTTCTGAGACAGCAAAAAAAAAAGTTTCCTCTCCACTCAAAAACCTTTTTCAATCTAAAATCGAATGATACTTTTCTTGAAGTCTTCATAGACTTAAATCATAATCTAGGGAAAAATACGCAAAAACCAACTCTCAACAAAAAATATTACAAGCTTTATTTCAAGAATATTCCAATCTAATATGCTATTGAAACACCTGATAATACGCTTATCATAAAGCCTAATGATAGAGTAAACATTGATTTAATATACGCCTTGAATATAACTAACCTCCCAAAAATTTGAAACAAATTTCAAAATATTTTGTCGGATTCGGATTCAAATTTTAATCGGGAGAATGATACATGTTTCTTTGAGGAAGGGTAAGGAGAATACCAAATATAACCACTAGCCGTACCCTGTTTTATGTTATAATGAAACAAGACTTAATTGATAAAGCAATGGCTTACATAAGGAGCATAGTATAAAATATGTCAATAACGTATTATGATATGCATAACCTGTTTTTTTATGAAAATGAAACTTTATAAAGAGGTCAAAGATTGAATAGTTATTGACCACAAGTCTTTAAAAGTGTATAGGATACATGATAACTATTCAACCCTTCTAAACAAATATAATTAACATATAATAAAACGTTAAATCCATTTTTATGGTTGATGTTCTTAAATTTCTCCTCCAATTTTGCGTCGTTTCAAACTATAAGCCTTTTTGAAATTAATAAACTACTGCGGACTCGAACGTTGCAAAGTTACTTTTATACAATTCATAAATTATCCATACCTCATCACAAGGTGTTCAAATCTTACAATAAAACCTCAAAATACAATTTCGCTAGGTTTTATTCATAATGTTTTTTGAATAGTTTCCCAACGTATTAAAAACATTTCACATCAATTTCTTTTCGTTCATGAAATTCGGACCATTCTGATTAGTAGATAAATCATGTGTTTTAAACTTTTTATTCAGAAATGAATCTTTTATAAGAGAGAATATTACGAAACCTCACGCTGAAATCATGATTAACTCAGTCACTCCAAAAGTTTAATTTTCCTA
Organism: Anisogramma anomala; assembly: GCA_038502455.1. Taxonomy (NCBI): domain Eukaryota; kingdom Fungi; phylum Ascomycota; class Sordariomycetes; order Diaporthales; family Gnomoniaceae; genus Anisogramma; species Anisogramma anomala. The sequence goes on along the minus strand of JASMMZ010000001.1, from coordinate 41,482,444 downwards.
AATACCACTATGATTTATATTAATAGAAATACTTGATAACCTTGGAAATTAATATTTTTTTTGTCAATATAATATTTCTAGTTCACTAAGAATATAAATGGATCAATTATCATGGTTTCATATCATATAAAATGAACACGTCATTGGGGATGTTTCCATGAAACATTTTTAACAGATATGTAAAAACCCCCAGCATCTGGCAACCGGCTTTAGATTTAGTATAATTCTTTATCCAAGTTTCTAATTAAGTATCAAATTGATGTATCGATTCAATAATTTAATTTTCGTTTTATTCGAATAAAGATTTTTTTGATCATTATATAAAGCAAGGAATAGATTTCTCCCGTTGTTCAAATTATTTGTATATTTTGTTAATAATTATCTATTTTACATTCACATTTGGAATCTCGACTATTTTACATAAATAAAACCCCTAGATATTACACATTAATAGTTCTCATGTATATATTTTCAATACTTTTTCTTTTTTCCCATTAAAAACTACAATTGATGAATAAGAGCTTCAATTTTTCTTTTATCACAGTCCTACAAAATTTGGATCTACCGAGTTAATATATAAATTAATCTTTGCAAACATTTTTTGTATTTTTCTCTAAATAATACGATGAAAAAGAATACAAGAATGGATTATATGATATGATATTAAATATTTCCTATAACAAATTCATAGGATTTCAACAAATTTGATAGAGCTATCACCAGACCCATATACGATCTCTTAACATCACCGAAAAACCCTTTTAATGTATCCTTCCATAGCTAACATTTAAGAAGTCCAATCTATATTACACGACCTCAGAATGTCTAAATAACGCCCAACCTTTACTGAAAAATTAATGGCTTTAGCAAAAGTACTAGGAAACTGAACCACCCCTAGTAGAAAAGGAAGCAACTGTATACCGACTCCAACGCTTTAGATGTAAGAACTATGACAAGGCCTTTGAATTATAAAACCGCAACAAATAATTTCGAGAGTCTGTATATTAGTTTGACTAATATACTATTAATGTTTTCGTCGTTGGTTTTAATGAACCTAGTTTTACCTGATAACGCGCCCTGACTTTATGTATCGAAATGTATATGACCGACAACATTACATACGTGCTCTACATCCTTAATTCGAAATGATCTTTCTTAATTTAGGTCAAAACCTACGAAAACCATTTAACGCTTATTACTAGCACGTTGGATTACTTTATGATACCGATATCTTGTGTAAACGTAAAGGTTTTTTAAACCGTATCAACTCTCCCTCTTTACACCTTCTCGGGACCTCGTATTTCACAGGTACGAAGGATTATATAAGTTGTGATAATAGGTCTTAATAATATACTAGTATTTTTAATCTTGTCAAAAACCTCGTCGAATGCACTAAAACAGTAGTTTACTATTTGCTATTGCCCGAAATACCATCCTTAGTAATGTTTCTCCCGTTATAATGCTTAGGAGGAAACAAGCCTACGAATTCTTATTAGGGTTCTTAAAAGACTCAAAAGTAACGTCGTAAACTACTATTTAAGATATGATCCAATATAACGTACATGATTTGACCCTTTATTCATAAGGTTAATAGCAAAAAAACCTTACAGATTTCTCTATTTTTTATACTAATACTAGCATTCAAAATATATTCATTTTGGAACAATGATATCAACACTCGTTCATTTGTGTGGAGAGACCTCGGTTATATTTTACCAATATTCATGTTTTTACGTAATAAAAAATATATTCTATGAATTTCACATACTATTTGAAGCCGTTTCGATTGAGATTATAAGTTAATGAGAAAGTAAATACTATTTAGACTAGGATTACGCTGATTCATACATATTTATTGAACAAAACAGATAAAAAATTATACTGGCTTCAAAACATGTATCTTCGCGGTTTTAATTTTTTTTTCTTCTTTTTAATAATACAATTGAATGTGGGAATAAATAAACGTTATTAGTTTCGATTCTAAGATAATCGTCATTCATGGTATTATATTAATTTATGTTAAATAGGTTAGTACAAGTGATTCATTCATCTGGTTCTAGTAGGTAATTAAGCGACGAAACTTTTCCATTTAGCAATTTAATACAATATCTATTGAAACTCATTTCATTTGGTGTATCTTTTTCCAAACTATCCTTAAATTCAAGGGAGTAAAACACATTAAATTTTCTGAAGTCGGTTCAAATGGATGCCTGCCTTTCATAATATTCTATATAATATGAAAGTAGCAGTAAAATCCACAATTAAATTCTTTATCGCAACCAAATACATCGCAACAAACGCTCGTCTGTCCAAAAAGCTCCAAAAAACAGGACCATGATACAATAACAACCGTTAATAGTTTAATAATACAAACGGGATGCGTATTATATTTAGCGCCCATGTTTTAACGATTTTCTATCTTACATCCCCGTATATTAAATCAGTTCTAACGTATGATACCTCACCCGTCAAAACCCGTTATAAGCACGATGAAAGACGTTGTTCACGTTTTAAGAATGTAGAGTACACGGAGTACTGTTGCCTAAAACCCTATATCTTCTATAATGAAAACCAGTATTTCTGAAATTTAGTAAAAACTCGTCGTATTCATAAAAGACGATATTTACATAACAAACAAAACTAATATAAGAACCAAATACCGTATAACAGGTTATAAAACTTTCAAAATTACGAAGATTAACTTTAAAGACTCGAAATCTTTGATAATGAAATCGTAAACTGTTGTAGCCGTCGCTAGTAGTACCTTATATAGCGTGGTCATTCTGACGTTGAAATCAGATACATTTAAAATCAAGTCTCTCTACTTTTCTAATACTCCTACCGCTTGATAAATTATTAAGAATCATTAGATTTAAAACAACCTAACTAACGAAAACTTCATTACCTACTTCAGTTCGATAATCATCAACGTTACAGAATAATAAATACCCATACTCCAAATAGGTATCAAACAATCTGGCGTTATCCATCACCAAATTTTGAATACGGAAATTACAATAACATAGAGAAATGTAAGCAACATATTTACCGTATATTAGACCCTATTTTTAAATCACGTAGATAACGAAGTTAATATTGTTATTGAATAGAAAGCTTGATATAATGAAATGAATTATAACCAAAACTTGATATAACGATATCCTAACTCTAATTTTTCTCCCCAATCCGACTTCGGTATAAACTTGTCCTTATATAGGAAGCTCAGCACGAATTAGTTTTTACGTTGAGGTCACAAGCTATTTCTTGAGTGAACAAAAAAATTGTTCTAATCTCAATACATATTAAGCTGAAATTGGAGAAAAAATCTGTTCAAAACTACTTATTGATAGTATCAAAATGATAAACATATACCGTAATGAATTTACTACCAACGTGTTCATAGAAATTGACAGCTAAACGCTCAAGTCATGAATCATTATTAGTAAATAATTTGATCTCGTATATACACTGGTAATGATGACCATGGTTAAAATATGCATAGGACAAACTTTAGATAATTAGGACTTCAAGATTGACTAACATTTTAAAGTCAAAGTGAAAAGTGCCTACATCAAGCTTAAGATGTCATCGACTTTAACTTGACTAATATTACTATGGTAAGTAAATTAATATAACCTAGTCTTGATAACGGTTCAGATTATAGTATATTTTCAACCGCTCGTTTAACTAGCAGATTCTATACCGTAAAGATCGCGCGTATTAAAATACTCAAAAGAAAAATGAAGTATTTCGATAACCTAATCGCTCTCTAGATAGCCTTCTTGTCACCCGCGACCATTATTATGTACACGACGGCAGTATTTATTTAGGAAGATGATGTTTCTAAATTTATTCTAACGCCTTCCACGCAATCGGTAAACCCGTTATAACTAATATCAAAGTTATAACGTAATGAATTTTCTAACACGATTGACTTCCACATTATATAAAAAAACTAATACGATATGTTGATGCGATGTCGGGTTTATTAAACTGAAAATCTCTTTCATAAATGTATAACAAATATTTCCCGGTTTGTAGAGTATAAAATTTAACCGGGCTGCCCAACTCTGGAAGATCCATAAAAAAAATAGCTCATACAAATCTCCCCTTCTGTTACAGAATCCATCATTTGAGGTAAACGTACACCTTGTCTTTTACCTTCATCAACAAGTTTATATTCTGAAAATAATTAAGATGAATTTTCGATTAATAACAATATCGTCCATCTCTCTTTGTATAACTGGGACTGGTTCCAATATATGGTCATTCTCAATAGTGATGTCATGAAGAAACACGTATATTATAGTACTATTTTCGTGCAAAACACGTTAACCGGACGGAGCGATATAACAATCTGTCTACATAGAACGTAATAGGAATTTATAACAGGGCACTTCCGCGCCTTTCAAAACAAATATCTAAACCTCACACCATTTATATTTGTGCAACGACAATCGAAAGTATCAACAATACCAAAATTAAGAAATCAGAATCTATTACATCCCCTTTTGAAAAACCCCATCGCTCTAGTACCAGAATAGTTCAAAAGATTATAACGTATCGTAATTCTTAAATTATCTTAAACTCTTATTACCCGAAGTTTAATCAACAACTAACATGAATAAGTGACTTCTAGGCATTCTGTTACGAACCTTACAACTTCCCTTACCTACAACATTGAGTCTGTTCCAACAAAGGATAAATTTACGTGAATTTTCTTTCGTAATATGTAAAAAGCCTTCAACGCCCTTCTATACAACCGATGGATTCAAAAAATACAACGTTGAAGGTTTGACCAAAATCTATTTACTTTAATTGAAATACTTTTATTAAAATAGGAATAAGAGTCTAACACCACATAACGACCACGAGCTTAACGAACCTCGATTATAAAACACTTGAAAAAAATACCCTTTTCGTTATCTTTTATATTATTTACATATTATATTTTATCATATTATGTTTTGGCAGTATCTTTATATATCTCCACGATATTGTATTCCGCTCAGTATTAAACATTTTAGTCTTAACATTCAAAATTTGAAAAACGAAATACAAAATGCGAACTAATGGGCAAATAATAATGATAAATTGATTTTCGTTATCAAAAAGTTTAGACTCTGGAATATCATTAGCTGCCAAATTTAAACTCATTGAATTTAATACGATAATTTACTTCTTTTATTTAGTGAAATATCTGTTTACCGGTTACAGCCTCTTTTATAAACAGTGAAATCCTTAATTTACATTAACTTATGTTTCCAAGTATATAAGGACTTATCCAGACGATTTAACGCAGGAGAACGCGTAACAAAAAAATTTAAAGTCACGCGGATTTGCATGGGATTCTCTCGCACGAAACAAAGGCCTTCAACCCACTTTTTTAGAACATTTATCGCTAAGATTGATATATTTATACTCTCTACCTTCATTGAAAGGTTGTTCATTGACCCAAAAATAAAGAGTTTTGAGAAATTAGTTATAATCCCCGGAATTATAACGGTAGAAGCGGATAACCTGTTTTCAAAACCTTCGCTAAATTATGTTACCCTTAAAGATATTAACCGATTATTTGCCAATGTAACTCTAAAATAACAATAAAACCGATTTGCTTTTCGTCTAAAAACTATCAACTGTAATGATGGTCTTATTAGCCGCATTATTATATCATCATTTTTCTCGTCACCAACAACTACGTAACGGAACACCGGGACTTCAATGTTTAGGGCGGTCAGGCTTAAGCAACTCGTATACACACTCAGACAATCCTTATAGCATCGCGAAACGGCGACAACACTTTTACATGACTCATCTAACTAAACAACTTACTACAATCTATTCGCATATATTTTCATATATCTTATTACATACAACGTCGAATCATAATAAACCAAAAATTTTCAGCTTTTCTAAAATATTTATTGATATCTTGTCGGTTTCCCATTGGTCACTTCGAAATTTTGACATTTGAATTACACGAAATCATGACCTCTTTTCCTCTAATAAATTAATTGTAAAATATTGACCTCAATTATATCACGATGTTAAACGATGAATCCAATTATTATTATAACTGATTCAAATTTATTGAATCAAGATATGGATTTTTTTTACAATGATTATATTGTAGTAAAATGTTCAAATAACCCATAATTTAATACATATTTTCCCAATAAGAAGGTTGGCGGATCGCTCTGAGGTTTGTAATTAATTATATGTGTTTTTATAAGGAAGATTATGATATGAGTTAATAATATCTCAATGATTTGAAACTTGAAAAGTGACCGTACCACCTCGTTTAAATAAACCTTTGACAAATTTTACATCGCTTCGTAAATCCATCTTGACTTTGTAAAGGTACGATAAAACCTTAGTAATATAGATATAGCTGGAAACGAAGTTGTTAACAAACTTTCAAAATACGATGCCAAGACTTATACCCACCTATACCACACCGATTTTTTTGAAGCTAATATGTAAGAAGACATTGTATAGGCTTGTAGATTTAGGAATACCAAGAATCCACATAGAGAATTTCTTGATATATGATCAAGATAATCGTTATGGATATCTGGATTACCACGATCTAGACCCTGTAATAGTCAATACTAGTACCTCATACTAGTATGTACTAGTTCCCCCGAACAATTAAATAACAGTATATAGGTATCATCTCAATTTCGGTCCTCGGTACTATTAAGTGCTAGTGTCTATGTACTATTCAGTACTAGTATACCGGTATCTTCTTTGTCTCTATCCACCTATACCTTAATAAATTATTCTTTGGTTCTTTAACTAGTGTTCCGACTAGTCTTCCAGTGGTTATCCTCATCTCAGCATTATTTCTTATCTTTGGTGTCAAAACATATCACATACAAACTGTCTCTATTGTTGAGTACAAATTATGCCTGTTTTATTTTCAATACACTCATAAAAAGGTATTTTATGCTGCGTGAAAAATGAACAGAAGGAGGTAAATTAATACAACGATTAAAGTGAAATATAAAGGAAACGTAACAGAGTGTGGATAGTAAGTGTATGTAAAAAAAATACTTATGTAGTCCGATTTTAATCAATAACCTCTAAAATAGTCTTTTGTCCATATTTCAAAGTACATATCAATAACCACTTTACCATTTCATACCCGCAATACGAAAAAGTCACCTAAAGCATAAATGTTTATGAACAAGTTATCGCTAATAATAGTTCAGCTCAACCAAACCACACCTTTATATTCTCAACTCGTGCTTGACCCTTGACAATAGCTTTATCAAACTATCAGACAGTAGTTTATCCATAGAAATCCACTTGATATATATAATACATGGTTCCACCTTATCTCCAACCAAGTGATTTTATTAGAAATATGTTGGATTTATTAGTAATTCTCCAGGTATCTCAATACCTCAATGGTAGTTTAATCGTCATAATATAGAGTAACGATAATGGGAATTCGTGGTTTCGAAAATGAGTTCCACATCCAAGTAGTGTTTTAAATAACCCTTATGACAGTCACAATTTCAGTATCCAAAAAAGGCATACTCTGAATCTTCGCTTAAATACCCAGTTAATCGTATTATTAAAGGTTAAATCTATATATCCATAGATTAATTTTCCAGTAGCCTTATCGGTTGGTCTGTCGAAATCTCACCCAATATTTATTTGACGTTTATGAAAATCTTTTAAATCATCTTAAAAGAAGTTGCTACCGTTTGAATGCAGCCATGCTAATTTTTTTCCTTCAATACGTATAGTACAATAGTTCAAAAGTATCTAATTTATAAACCGGCGTAACTGACAAATATCAATATTTTCATATAAAAATGTATATGAAAACTTAAAATACTAAATATAAAAAGCGCGATGTCGTGCCAGTTTTGAAATACTATATACCCAAAAGCCTCAACATATGATTAATACATTTCAGTTTCAAATATATCATCCTGTTACTTTGACGTCATGGTATAAATAACACATTCGGACGTAAGAAAGACGTAAATCTGGCGTTTTCTTCATTTCTTCATATCAAACTCTAATAACTTTGTGATATACGCATTTTGAGCCAAAACGAATGTATCCGTATACCTGTTTCTCAAGAGATGTTCACCTAGGAAGTGCTTTTCTTATCACAGTTCTTCATACTTCAACCGTTTTTCTATATTTATCTTAAAGGCCTAGATAGCTTTCGAATCGGAATCCTACATAAGGAAGTCGTTAACATAAGTATAAATGGTAAGATGATGGCGATAGTTAATTTATACCGCGTTATTTAAACTTAAACGCCTGAAATTGAGAGTATAAAAAACTATTTTTAATCTTTTTGACCATTATGTTAAAGTTAGATCAAGACCATATAGAGGGAAAATAAAATTAAAAACTTAGTGAATTATAGGTTGAAAACCAACTTTATATTCCCTATATTGGTAGGCCTTTATAGTTGCAATGTAGTCAATTCGAATTACTGTGATCGAAGCAACTGGTGTTGCGTTAATATTTTTGATTTATGGGTGAGCTCTAAGTTTAGCAGACCGCTAGCCGGTCTACACACTAATTTGTATAGCCAAACGCTTTGTCCTGTGCTCCACTTTAAAGTGGTCACCTACTGCACTGCACTTGGAGTGCAGTCCTACAAACTATAGCCAATTTTTACAGTCAGTTCAATTAACTTTATTGCATTTAAAGTTGACTGAGCTGCATTGCATTTGAGTGCTCATTCAACACTGGCGGCTTTTTGTTTTGTGCCTGCACACTAGCGTGGCTTGCCATCAATTGGAGGCAACCTCTAAAATCCCTCCTTCATCCATAAGCAAATAACAAACCAGACCCCTGTCAATTCCGATTAATCTGTACTAAAATCAACTTTAATTACTGCCCGTTATGGCTCTTTTGCTCTACCCCTCCAAGGCCTCCATTCCTTCAATCCCGTGCACAGTTCTTTCGATACAGACCTATGCAAATCAGGTACGCTACCACTTACGTACTTTTTGCCAGTAGTTTAAGCTACTAGTATTACACTTATTGCTCTAGCGGTTGTTATGATCCAAGAACATCGGAGGGTCAGAAAACAGGCCAGTATAGGGCTAAGCCACTAAGACCTGATGTCCAACACATCAGGTGGAGATATCTCTTATGTCAGCAACCTTAGGTTTAGGGTTACGAACCAAGGATCATTGAAATCATGTTTCGATCCAACATGATCCAGCACTGAAGGCGTATGAAGGATTAAGGATATAAGGACACGGCCAGCACCACATAGATAGTATTTCCTTCATAGCTCTTCAGTTGTCAATCTAAGTATTCAGTCTCAGTATATTCTGAATAGCCTCACGGCTTTTGATCATTACCTGCACGGTTGCGATATTGTTCACTCAGCACCTCTGCTACCTTCTTGATAACATAAACCCTCTGACACCTTCTATATACTCACGGGTATTTAGTGTGATCATTACAGAGGTCTTCTAGTTTACTAGGGCAACCCTATTTCTTTATGTAACATGTTAGGCGGTCCACGTATCCTTTAATTTTTATGGTTAGTGTATTACTATTTACAAACCTTTTCAAGGCGATAATAAGGGTAGCCTTAGTTATAACATTGGTAAGATCATTTTTGCCGTTAATTTATAGGAACTTATCGCTTTCTCGGGATTTTTATACCTCTTTCAACGCTATTACGTTTATTATTGAGCTTTTTTCATTTATTGTGCCTATTTTTGAAAGGTAATCGTAAAGGCTTAGAAAATCGGTATATACTACCATAAGTATTCGTAACGTCCTAGCTATTTAGTAATAATACTTAATATACCGTTGGTAAACATACTAATGTTAAAGCTTGCCATTATACTATAGATATTTGATGTCAATATACCTCGCGTTATACGTTTACATTTAACGAATATCCAGTATATAAGGTTCTTAGTAATTTTAAATTGCCTTCTAAACCTGTTCTCGTTAACTATCATTATTAAGAAGCCTATTTATGTTATAAGGTTAGCATTATTGCCAAATAACTCGACCGCAAAGGATATTGTCTTTGCTTTCGTTGGATTTAAAAAAACTATGTTAATTTCTTTTCGTACGACCGGTTTGTGATTTTTCCCTTAATCTCCTAAACTATCCTTAACCTCAACATAGTACCGTTTTAGCTTTTAAATTATGTTAACAGTACAACCAATACGACACCCCGTAATAGAAAGCCATTATTTTTTATTTAGTTACTTTTCTTAAAGGTCTTATCTAGTATGTTGATAATGCCTTCAGCATATATATTTAAGGCAGGTTCTCCGTCAGAATTTTTCTTTTAAAATTCCTACGCCGTTATATATGCCTTGCCTAATTCATAACCTCTATCGCCGTCCTCTTTTTCAATTTGTATCCTCCTTTTGAGCAGTTATATATGCCTCCAAAGTTCCATTGGTTTGTCAATTATCGGCTCGGAAGGATTGTGTTAACTAATTCGCTCGTCTTGGAAGTCATCGACATGAGGATCTTTATCAGACTTGAGAGGCCCGGAAGGTCTTCGGTATGGCTTGACCATTTGCCTAGATCGCTCCACGTGAGGACATCACTTTGAAGGAGTAGTGGAAGTAATTCTGTTGTTGAAGGTCTGTTTCTAGTGTTTAGAGCATTGTTGATCTAGCGGCATGCCGATTCCTTCCTCAGTTCCTTCAAAGCTTTTGTATATGCCATAGCATATTTCTAGGTATTCAACGAAGGTGGTAACTCAGCTGTTATACGTGTGTAAGCTCTAAATACCATCAAAGTGGGTATAAGTCCAGTAGAACTAATAGTATCGTTAAGACCTTTTACCATTATTTAAAGCCGTGCCTTTTGACTATAAAAACTTTCGATTTCTAATGTAAAGATATCGAAAGCCCTTATCAGGAGGGCATGAGCCCTTTCGACCTTGTTAATACCCTAGTAAACTTTAACGGAAACCTGTTTACACTGAATTCTTATTCACTTTGTATTCATTTGAAATTTTATCGTAGCAAAGTTGGTATCGAAATCGTAAATTAACATGTCTGGTAAGCTAAGGTACGTATGAATTTACAAAGTATATAGTTGCTCCTATATTTACCTTTCCATAATAGTTTCAAGGAACTTAACGCTGTAAAAGGCCGTAGCAGAGTCTACAACGTATAATACTAACTTTCTGTTTGAATAAAACACGTTTACGAAGACTTTCAAGTTTTAGTTTTAGTTTTTTAAACGGAAACTTAAACTTTAAAGTGGATTGTGAGTGTGTTTGGTAGTGGGGGTAAAGGCCTTTAACTACTTTTAATGCTAATAAATTCATATGTTCGTGTCTAGTTATTTTTGTGACCTTGTAAAGCCTATAAGTTGCCAGGTGGTTCAATTTACAATATAATTAACAAAGTTCCGCCTTCGTTAAGTTTAATATTACTATCTTTGGTCTTTAACGATAAATAAAGAAATACCTCTACTTAAGGTTTTATGAAATCCTTTTATCGGCTTTAACTTATATGAGTTCGTTAATGTAAATATTAATGTCGACGCCAATAATTTTTATGGTTTTAAGGTAAAGAAGAAAGAGGGTAGGGGATCCTAAGATGTTAAAACCAGTAGGTTTAATAACAGTTTTGACCGTCGTTAATTCTATTAAAGATAACTTTTTTCCAGGGCTAAATTCAACCTTAGCCTTGCCAATATCTGTGTGATTAAATTCCGTGGCGGTATTAGTATTCTTTCGAAACGCGATATATTATGAATAGCCTCTTTTGAAGTATTGTACTGCCACTGTATTCGGTATTTTCCCCAAAATACTTGTTTTGCGTAACGATCTTAAACGATACCGAGTTGTATAAGGCCAGAGTTTTTATCATTATGTCGGCGGTAGGGATTTTTACCTGTAAAGCCGTATAAAAAATCGTGGTCGATTAGTTATTACATTGTTTTCAAGCTAGTACCAGTATCTTTATCCCAGCCGATAGCTCTTAGCTTATTTTCCCCCTCTTTGTTTTCACTTTCTTTCAATTATATAACCCGTTTAATATAGTCCTAGTTAAAGGTGGAGGGTAATTGCGTATAATACATTACTTGTTTTATTTTACACCCGGCTGCAGTGTGACGTATGGAATAGTCGCTTTATTTTCTATAAATCTAATATCTCTTAGCGGTTAACGTGGATTTGTCCAATTGGCTTAAAAACCTTAAGGGAGAGGAGTATCTTTTTTAATAGGTAATGGTCCAGGCTTTCTGTTAGCAGTACCAACCGAGCCTTCCGTCCCTTCAATTAATTTAATACAAATAGAAAGGGTATCTTTCTCGTCACTGAATTACGAAGCTTAAGGATACGTACTAGTCGAATAAAAAACTAGAGTAGTTACGGTCGTCAACGTGGAACGTAGTTAGCTAAAGAGCCCGTCGTAGGTAGCATTAGGGCATTACAAGGTGTATTCGAACTCTTTGTAGCCCGTAAATACTTTTCGGACCTATTGAAGTTAGGTTCCTTTGCTAGCTTCCACTTTTCCTATTGCTTATTGGCAAAGCATTGGTTTGTTAAGTATCTGATTAATGAGGTTTATTTTGCTTTTCGATTCTTTCTCGTAATCTAATATATGAAACCACTAAATAATATTCCAGTTGGTGTAGTATTGGGTAAAATCAACATCGTGTTCAAAATAGCCTTTTATACCATCGTAGATTTCACTAAAGGAACTATAATTCATCAAGTATTGAAGGTAGTAATCCTTGGCTTAGCCGGTAAAGATACTCGGAAATAATAAATAAATAAATAGTAGCTTAACTTTTATCTAGAGGTAAATGTTAAAAAAATAACGTAGCTTAAAGTTTAAGAGGTTGTACGGCTTACCTTTATACTTTTCCTTTCCTCTCCAGATTTTAACAAACGTGGTAATTACTGTACAATACGTATTTACTATGGGAGCGCATCGAGAGGAAAGGGTGATTTATTGGTTATAGAAACCTTTTATATTTTGCGACTGGGAAGAAAACCAAGGTTGTTACTTGTGTTGATAGGCCGGATAGATACCTTCAGCTAAACTTTAAGGAAAAATGCCAATAGTAATGCCCACAGTGGGTTCGCGTGTAAAGCCGGTCCTTCCTTGATTTGGTTGATGAAACTAAACGTGTTGAGAATATTAGGGGAAGTGGGCTGAAAAGTTTTCATTGCGGGGGACTTGGCGAGAATCCTTGTGGTATTAAGGAGTTAAGCGAGGTTTCTGTTTAATTTATTAATGTAAAGCGCCAACGTTAATACCCCTGACCGCTTTTGCAGCCTCTACCTTATGTGTTCGGCCACTGTTAAGGGCGTACTCCGCGCTGTTAAGTGGGGATATTAAACATCTGAGCAAGTTAAAGTATTCTTTATCATCAGCACGTAAAGAAGCTTGACTTAGTGAAGGAAGGTAGAGGGAAGGTCTTTTGGATATCGTGTAATAGAGGTAAGTTCTTTAATATCCCTTTCCTCTGGGTGTGGGTCTTAACATCGTTCCTAAAGCTGGTCCAGGTCGAAAAAAGCTTGTGTCAACTTTTTAGTACCCTGTACTTAAATGTAAATCCCTTATTTCTCCAATTAAAATTTAAACTTAGACTTAACCGCTTTTTGAATTACCTTTTACATATTAATAATCCAGTTGTTAAAAAATTTATATTTTTGGTAAAAAGCACGGTTAAGGTTTTAATTATTATTGTATTTAACGATAAAGTATCTATCGAAGTTTGTAAATTGTTTTTCCGTTAAGTTTTTATCGATATATCATACCTAAAGTTATTCGTTGTAAAACTTGATAAAGATAGTTCTCAGGGCTTTAACTGATTTTTTTCTGGTAGGGTCGGTGATGGCTTTAAAGTTGGCGTTGGAAGTAACAATCTTGAGGTTTTAATCTGTGTAGGACTTGTACAGCGTATGAGGCGAGGGACTTGGTTATTTTGGGCGTGAAAACTTAGTGTTTTCGGCGTAAAGTCGCGTAATGTGGCTTTCTTAGCACGACTTAAGGTTTTCGCTTAGAGCAGCGAACATGACGATCGAAGTGATATAGGGAGTGAAAGAAAGTAAAGTAAGGGTAAAAATTTGATGCAAAAGGTAATAACGAAGGTCGTTTAGTGGTGGTAAAGGGCGAAGGTTGTTTGTTATAGTTATTTGGCGGTAGAACTTAGTCGTTTTTGGTGGCAGTAGTACTCATAATAGTATTAACTTAGCCGTTTGCCAACTTACCGAACTTTAAGAATTTTTATAGTTAATTTTAATGTTTTTAAGAATGATTAATAAAGATTTGTTGGGGTTTTCAAATATCAATACCATCTCCTACTTACAGATTTCCGTTGTATATTAACGTAACCCAAAAAGTTCTTTCTGTTTTCCTGCTGTTGTAGACTAACTCTGTACTAATGGAGGCACCTCGTAACAATCTTTTCTTTACCCTAGCCTCCATAGCCGTAAAGCGTAACAGGAAAGTTTTTTTTTTTTTACTTAGCTAATATATTCTTTACCTAATAAGCACTGATCTATATTGGTAGGCTTTCATCGTTACAATATAGTCAATTCGAATCACTGTGATCGAAGTAACAGGTATTACATTGATATTGTTGATTGATGTGTGAGTTCTAAGTTTGGTAGACCGCTAGCTGTTCTGCACACTAATTTGTATGGCCAAACGCTTTTGCCTATGCCCCACTTTAAAGTGGGTAACTACTGCACTGCATTTGCATTACAGTCCCACAAACTTCAGCCAATTTTTACAGTCAATACAATCACGTTTACTGTAAATAAAGTTGACTTGGTTGTATTACATTCAACTTCTTTTCCAATACCCTATGATATTCTAAAAATATATTTTTAGTGGTATTCATAATCTCCATCAACACTAAATTTAGAAATCTTGCGTTGAAAAGAAAATTAAGTTGATGTCTAACTGGTTAATATTTCAGATATTAGAGGCAGAAAACGTAACTTTGATTCTTTACATGTAAAACTTTACTATAATAGCTAACGATTTAGTGTAATTAATGCCATATCGTTATTCAAATACTCGTTTACCTATCTTGACCTTAAATATTTAGATTTAACCATTAGTATTAAACATCACCTTGTTAACTTCTACAATCAGATAATCACGGTCACTGTCTCTTCTAATAGGCTTCAAGACCTAGAGATACAACAAGCTCCGTATTTCACCGTTGAGGGCCGTTTTCTAGTATTTGGCATCTTGGACTTCCAAATTTTCCTTTATAGTATTTCGTTTTTCTTGGTTAATCAATAAAAACAACAAGTAAACCATGTCGTCATCAACAACAACATCTACTGGCAAACTTGCTGAAAAGTGTTTAATGTATTCCTTGCTACTTATCGTATGCTTTCTTGTGATTTGGAATTTAGAACAGCAGGTAAATTATTGTAACAAATATTTATCTCTATGGTTTTAAAATTTTCTTCCCTTACAATTGGATATTTCTACTATTCAGTAATGTTTTTTCTACAAGACCATCAGAATAAAAGGTCCAAATATCTTCTTGGTCAAGTTCCTTGATCGATTTAACACGTAGTTTGTCAAAATATTCTAGGACTTAGTAATATCAGGAAAATACTACAATAGACGGATTTTTTTTTTATATTATCAGTTTTCTGACCTTTTATTCGTTTTTTGACGTGGATGTAAACAAAAATAGAGAATACGGAAGTTAAAGAAAACTCAACATTAGGTTTGTAATTTTCATATCCCTTGACTTCAAAGGAAAGGCACCTGCGAGGAAGAGTTCGTTCCGCTTTTCTCTTGTTGTTAACTGTTAAGTTATCTATGATAACAGTAATTTAGAATGAGTAAGACCATAGGTTATATTGTGTGTTTCTGATAATAGTTTAGGTCTGTATATATTTTTAATATTACCTTATTGAAGCGATCGTAAAACTCATTTGTTCTAAAGGTATATAGCGAAGAGACAAATTGAAATAAAACGATTTAATCATAGATATGTTTCTAACTAAATATTATATAAGTTCATTACCTTTTTGAAGGATTAAAAAGTTCATAATATACTCAATACGTTTTATAATTGGGTTCAAAAATAAGATTAAAGGTTTTGATTTATTTACAAAAGAAAAAAATGGCGGTATTACTAAACCTAAAGCTATATTAAACCATTTTCAGCATGAGGTTGTGGGGGTCAACTCTTAGTTTTGTAATTATTTCTAGGAACATATCAAGAATCCATATATAACTTTTTTTCCGGGTTTTTGTATTGGAAGCTTGGTCACAATAGAGAACTTTTAGATGGCGAACGTGAGTACAATTAAGAAAGAATATTCTACTTCGTAGTTTATTTTAGGATGGTAAAATAATTGAAGAGATTTATCTACTAAATTTACGCTAGTATGACCAAACATGATATGCCAAATGGAAGTATCAAAGGATAATGATAGAACTGTGTCAATAAAGTGGCACTGGAACTACTCCTTGACTTAGATAATTGTATAGTCGTTAATTATACCCGTGAGTATTGCCGTAGTTAGAAAATTAATTATACATATACTTCCAACTCTAATATCTAAGCTGTAAAGATGCAAAATGATTCTCAGTAATACATCAAATTCTAAATAATACAAATAATTGTATAAAGTTGATGAATTTTAATCTTTATTAAATTTCAATGATATTTACCATAGCTTTTATTGTATAGGTTATAATATACAACTAAATATTTGTAATTAGGAGTAGGTTTTACCTTACATCATCAATTGAAGAACCATTTCTAGTTATAAAAATCACGGTTTGATAAGTTTGAATTAAATTTTATAATTTCTATTAATTGAGGCTTTTTAATCTTCAAACATGGTAGTGGCATGGAAAATGACGTGAAATTAATAATATCTAACGTAAAGAATTGATGGTTAGAACTTGAAAGTTAATATTCTAAAATGGTATTACCCGCTTCCGAGACGAGTCCTCATTGCTTTTTTCAATGGTTCAATATAAAAAGTATAACCTTTGACGTTTAAAGTAGACTTTTTAACGTGGGAAGTGAATACATTGAAGTTGGATTGGCCTTGTAACATACCGTTTTGGATGAGCCAATCGTTTCTTATAAAAGTACTTATAGGATGAAACGATCTTATTAAATATTTGATAATATGAATAACACTTTAAGATTATATTGTTAAGAGAGAAAACATCTATCTTGGTTAATAATAACAACATCCGTTTTTTCTTCCTTTTGATTAGTGAAAACCATTTTATGGTTTCTCTTAAAGGAAGGGCTATAGATTTTGATATAAAATATCATAAGATTATATTAAGAAACACTTTTGTAGTCCAGTAATATGGTTTTTACTAAATGAATTAATTCGCTGGTAACGTAATCAAGGCGTTTTTTGAGGTTTTGAAGGATTAAATTTTCTAGTTTTTATTATCAAAACCGATTTTGATTCTGAGAATCCGACTATGATTAACGAATTCAGAATGGAACCTCTTTACCTAACTTACTTCGTATACGAACTATACAAATAAGAGACTATATTTGGGTACAAATTAAGAACTAAACAAATTACAAAATATTCTTAACCAAACAGTATTGATGAATAAGGTTTTTTTTTTTGCTGTTTTTCAAAGCTACCACAAAGAGAGAGGAGTTGGATAAATGTAAAGAGCGAAGAATCCAAAGTTTTTTTTTTAAAATGTTTGTAACAATAAATTTTTCTCATGCCTTGACATATATCAATTAACTTGAAAGGGGATTCACAAGGGCAGTCAATACCAATAATAATAAGTAACAGATTTAAAGTATTGAAAAGTTGGTTATATTATAGGCCGGAATTAGTATACGCCTAATTTATAAAATTGCTAGTAAATAATAACTAGTTATAGTAATAGAATGAATTTTATCTGTTTCCATAAAACTATATTTATTTCAATCCTTAATTTTTTTTTCGTAATATCAAAACATTTATGACTAGCAATATTTTTTGAACACTTTAACCATATTTGTATATTGAAAAATTTCGATATTCCAAATTATTTTAACGGCTGGAACTTGGGCTCTAAAAATTGCTTTATATGTTGAATGGTAAGAATGATTCTTAGTCTTTCTTATTGTTTTTTTTTTTTCATATCGATTATACATATTGTTCAATATTTGATATCGGATGAAATGATTTAAATAGTGTTATAAACTGAACAAAATTTTAACGTATAAGTAAATGGATAACCCAAATGCCTTCTTATCTGGATATTGTAAGGTATTAACGACTTTAACCTTTGCCTTTTCATCAGCAAGCTCAACAGCATTGACTACTTGAGATTCTCACTCAACTCTAGCTCTATGAGGCTCTCAAAATTTCTTTCGTTCATTTTTAAACAAGGCTCCAGGGTCTAAAGTTCTTGAGGCTTCAGGAACAGAAGTTTTGCTAGATCGAATGAAATAAGGAAAAGTATATTCAGCTCGGAGAAAAAAAATCCTAAAGGACGAGAGGAACTTGACGAACTAGAAGGAATAACAATTCCCTAAAACAGAGGATCATCATCACTATTACTTCCGTAAAACAGACCTAGGAATCGTTACAAAGATCGACAATACGCTGGAAAAAGATGCGACTGGAATACCCTCAAAGATATCAAAACGTCCTGAAAAAGTAAGCATTATTGATCTATAATTGTTGAGGAAATATTGAACTGAATGAAGTGAATTGTAGTGCAAAATTATACTAATACTATTTTAAAGTTACTATGCAAAAAGATATTGTATAGGCTTGAAAACTCATGAATACCTAGAATCTACGTAAAAAAACTTCCTGATATATAATCAAGAGAATCCTCATAAACATCACGATCATCACTATCGAGACTTTGTACTAGTCAATACTAGTACCTCGTACT
The DNA here is from genome assembly GCA_038502455.1 of Anisogramma anomala. Lineage (NCBI taxonomy): Eukaryota > Fungi > Ascomycota > Sordariomycetes > Diaporthales > Gnomoniaceae > Anisogramma > Anisogramma anomala. Next base: position 41,463,593 of record JASMMZ010000001.1, on the reverse strand, counting down.
AATAAGTACTAATTCCCTTGTAATAGTACATACTATTATACAAATACCATTTTTATGTCAACCCTCGGTACTAGTCACTACTCTTAACTCGTACTAATAAGTAGTAGTATCCCCGTACTAGTAACCACTTGTATACAGGTATCTACTTCATCCTTATCTCCCTATACATTAATATACCATTCTCAAGTCCTCTCACTAGTGTGAGTACTATTTCTACAGTGGATATCTTTATATTAGAGGTATTACTAATATTTGTTGTAGAGACTTGGAAAATACTGACTGTTCTTGTTGCTGAGTACAGAAAGCGCCTGATGAATTTTCAATACCATTATTCTTTGACCAACGATTGAAATTATCAACTTCAATCATAGTTAAATGAAATGAAAACAAAGTGATACTCGCAAAACGAAGATTCATTAACCCCTTTTTATAAATATGATAAATTTACGTGTTCGACTACACCAGAACCGAAATTTGTAAAATCCGTCACATAAATAGCTCTTTCTCTCTACTCCTGTTGTCTCTACCTCCTTCATACCATTCATGAAAGATACAAAATAAATATCCTAAATTTATATCGTATTATCAGTATTTTGAACTTCTAAAAACGAATGTAAGCCATGCTTAATGTAAAGGGAAACATAATGCTGTACACTAGATACACTATCCAACAAGGGAAAAGATTTGATAACTTGAGTTACGGTTACCTAAAATGACTCAAAATATATACAAATGCGAAAAATATGTACCAAAGATCTTTTTCAACCTTAAAATATTTCCAACTCTTGATTACTTTAAGGATTATTCTGTTCAAATCATGAAAAAAAAATTACGTCATAAATAAGTCTACCTTTAATTCCTGCTACCAATGATAATAATTTACGCACTCCAAAAATATTTATATTTATACAGATTAGTATATCATAAACCACAAGACTTATTATCCTCATCAATTTGTTATAATTGTTATGAAAACCAGAATAATCGTTGTTTGCTATACCCGTTCCTATTATTTAAACGTGGTAAAGTTCGCTGGAAAATAAGTGGTTATGATAGATTCGGCGAAGAAAGGGGCAACGAAAACAACGACTGGGGAGTCGGTAACGGGTTTGATTTCAATTAAACACATTTCACCACCGCTTTTACTATTATCGTTGCAGTTGGTATCGCCTCTGCCGAGGAGGGGGGTTAAACGCGCCGGCACTATACAATGGCCGACCAACGATGTCACGGCCGTGGCCTACGCTACGCCCCACTTCGCCGCCTCAATCACGTCGTGGAAAAACCACTGAGAGGTAGTTAAACGCCTAACTAACGTCTTTGTAACAACGCCGACACGATAAACAACTAAAGACTCAACCATAGTAATAACAATAGAAAAACACCTGCCTTTATGTTTCGTTACCACTACTCATCAATATTAAACCCCTTGATATAAAACCAAAACCAAAGAAACTTTTATCTGAGTAACAAATGTATTAAACGATTATCTTATCCTTACTAATATAAACTCCATTACTAACACACACAAAAAAGGACCAAATATAATATGTATAGGGCTGGATCCTATAAGGCAAAACAAAACTTAAGAAGGCCGTATGAATGGGAGCGGAGAAGGGGAAGATATATGAGTTAGAGTAGGGGGGGTGGGGGCGTACGCGTATAGGTCTTTGAAACACCATTAAGCCTATCACGAAGGCTTGGGTGTGACGGCGCAAGGCGGTAGAAGGGTTCTCTCTTTTTCGATAATACCATTAATTTTACGAGTATCAGAACCCCTAATCATAATAATTTGTAAGTTATAAAAGGCATTGACAAGTGTAACATATTATTTGGTAATATATAAGGGAATATTATTATCAGGGCTTATTTTAATAAGAGTTCCCCTTTTATTTGCATTCTAAGCACGCGACGCACGTGTTACTACATGTATAAAAGCTCCTTTAACAACCCTTTAAGGGGCTTATTTATATACGTAATAGCCATACGTTCTATCTTCGCCCTTTTAACGGGCTATTTTTCTACATATTTGCTTTATGGTACCTTTTTTTCAAAGGTTTATATAGTCGAATCCCTAGCGTAATTATGGGAACGAGTGTAGGGAGACAACGTAACATTGAAGCGGTGAAGTATTCTGACGATGGAAGAGGAAAAAACTAGAACTAGAGCGAAGCTCAGTAAAGCCGAGCTTATGTCAAGCTGCACAGGCAGGTGCCTGTGCCTTCCTTCTTCCCCAAGTAATGTACTAAAAGTTCCCAGGACCAAAAGAAAAGGCAATGTCTTCATTTCTAAAATACATGATAAGAGGTAAGCGAGAAGCGAGGCGCGAGACGTGACACGTGAGACGCGAGACGCGAGACGCGAGACGCGAGACGTAAGACGTGAGAAGCGAAACGTTATATGCGAGATTCACTTCTAGAAACCCTCTGCGTATACGTCGATTAGTTCCCTGCAATATTACAATTCCTCTACAACCTTCCAATTATCGTCTTTTCATATGTAGCCCTTCCAACCAACCAAATATTAAATTTAGATTCCTTTACTACGACGACGATCCATGCGCTTATTGACGATTTTCTCCATTTTTCATTCGTTTTTTTTTGAAACATCTTTATACTAATTTATTGTAGGCGTCGAGTGCTACCATCGAAAGAATTCTCCTGAAATATATAGTAAAAGATGAAATATTAAATATTAACGGTAAAATAAACTCGTATTCTAATAAAAAAATCAAATATATATACTAATTTTTACACGTTTTTTCATCATATCGGGACCTAGCCCAAACGAAGTTAATTTTTTTTTTTAGCGATGTAAAGGTTTTTAAGCCTTTCCTATACGTAGTCATATGTAATCTCTGACTTTATACTCTATTTAGCGATAGTTCTTGTTATAACAAGGGTTAAACTTGGTAGCTATTACGATTATGATAAACTATTTATCTTTACACAAATGTTCCCATATAAGGATTATTTCCGCTTTCTACTGAAGTGAGTTAGCATGGAGGTAATCGACCGAAACGCGTAGTTTAAAACCGAATATAAATTCGTAATGGTTTATACTAATATACCAAAAATAAGCATTATGAATATTCTTTTACAAAGTAGGTATACATTCGCTCAATAATTATTGAGGATATTTGGCGACGTAATATTGAAGCATAAGTTTACCTACCTGTTTTTTTCTCTTGATTCATTTATTGATACAAGGGTTATATGTAGTTTTCATTGCTTATTCAATACCAAATCTTTTTTGAAAGGTTTGTAAACGAAAACCTTTACGTTGTAGTCCCAAATGATATTTCTCTGATAAAGCTAATTTAAAAACAATAAACAACGATATAAAATATCAGCCTAACATATGATTATATATATAATGAAGCCCAAAAGAAGATGAGTACATTTAGTAGTTTTGTAAGTAACATGTATAATTACATTGAACTCCCTATAGCCATATAATGATCACGTCGTAGCGGAGAATAAAATACTTGCAAAAAAGGTAACAAAGTCAATATATGAAGTATATATAGGCCTTTTAAAAGTCTGATTTTAACTAAACCTATCTATTGTTTTTTTATTATCGTTTCGCAATTAAATACAGCAAGCATAATAACGATAATACTCACCAATTACTTTTCTTTGAAAGCGTAAATGTAATCTATTTAGGGAGATTATGATACGTTTGAGTTCAAAGTAATGTTTCTTATTATAAGCATTTTAAAGGAAATTTAAGACGAGGATACTAGAAATTACCAGGAGTTGGTGCCCTATTATGTCATTGTTATAAAATAAGCCGTCTACTAAGTGGAAAGGGTAGCTAATTTGAACATCGTTCACTTCTTCTTCGTTTTATCGTTTTTTATAAGATTAGTTATAATACATAGTAAAGTTGACTCTTTTTTATAAGCTATCCAAAGTCTAAAACTTATTTCATTGGGCAATCCACCCTTAATAATCAATAATGCAAAGTCAATTTTCGCAAGTACTACAGGAAAGTCATCGAAGATTTAATCTAATATAGGCACCTTATTTAACGTTTGGATATTCAGGTTCATTAACGTCAATAGGCACAAAAAGTTGTCCGAAATAAAATTAATCCGTACAGAAAAATACATGATATCTAACTTATATACGTTTAAATAAACTATTAAATTAATAAGGCTCCTATAAACTTTTTCCTTAAACGTTATATTGAAAAAAGTGTAGTCAATAATTCTCATAATGGACTTGTAATCGGTAAAAACGATAATAGGATACGATTTATCTACTATAGTAGTCTTAAGTCGTTTATATACTTTAATAAAACACATCGGCCCGTAATTCGATGATTCGAAATTTAATTTCGCCTTTATATGGCATTTACTAAGAAATATAAGAGTCTAAATAACAATAACAGGTATAGTATTTACTTGTTTCAATACGTATTCAGCTTGTAATCAAAATAATGTAAAGTCAAACCCTTTTTCAAAGCTTTCGTTAACTTATACAAATAGTGACTGAGTAAGGTTAACGTGGTATCAACGTAATTCATTATATACATACTCCTTTTAATCGGAAAATGACTTCATTACCTGGTTTATAAAAGCGATTTTCGTACATGAATGTAATATATTTTCCTTTTACGATCATTTTTCTTTCCTAAAACAAATTCACAACTCACATCTAGTAAATACATCTTTAGATTATGTAATGATTTCGACAGTTAATCGAAATAGAGTATTATAAGGAATGAAATCCTCGATACGTCGAAGTAAATTTCAAAACCTTAAAGGCAATAGAGAAGGAAATCTTCCGAAAGTCATAGATACGTTTCGTAGTAGTGAACAAACCAAATCTATCTTTAAAAAAGTCTAGCAATTTTACAAATTCAAAACCTACTAAATTCTAATTCGAAAATAACAAAACTATGACATTGATGAATTTAGAAAAAAATTGAGCTAAGTGGTTTTCCTATTTTTCCAAATTATTCAAAAAGAATATTCTCTATAAATTCGCGGCAAAATGCATGATGAAGTTTGAGAATGCGATTTATAAATAGTTAAGCTAATCTCAACGAGTTTTGAAATATTATGAAGGAAATCTTAATAGTCTTAAGTCCCGGTAGCTTATAAAGGTAAAACAATTCTTGAATTGAAGATATACGAAAAACTAAAAAAATCTTTTAGTAACTTTTACTACTAAAAAGAATTGAACTCTCTTTGAAAGTGGATAAAATTTACTTGTAAAGGAAAGGCGTTTCTATCTAGTACCGCAAATTAGTTAAGGGATTTCAAGACAACCATACCATGGATTTTTTTTAACGCTATATAGTTTATTCTATGCAATCAAAATTATTAAGATTAACAAAGAAACATCGTTAATATATTCTATACGACCTTCAACGACAAGGTTTTGAAATAAATAGTTCAAAAAATCTTTATATCGACGCGAAATTAAATAGAGATAATGGTGGAGCTTCGCTTTTTACCACCTTCTAACTAAGAATACCTTCATTATTTAATTAATAGGTAAATTCATTGGTTTCAAGTCCTGCCATAAATCGGTGAACTTATCTCAAATATTTCTAGTTTATAGGTATTAGAGGAGTTAGTAACATTAACGTTTTTTTTATACCTAGTTTTAAATATTATGATATTATCGGAAATTTCAGTACCAAAAAAATCGGAAATTCTTCAAAGCGAAGCTCATCTCGTTACTTTATAAAATTTGGGTTTCGCATATTTTCCATGGATTTTCCAGGGTACTAAATAAAGCCGGCAATCCCATCCAGGAATAGTTTTTCAAACTAAGGGTTAACGAGAATGACTAAAAAGGGACGAAACTACGTTTTCTTTGCTATTTCTACCGTATAAAAATCTAATTTAAATTTTAATCTTATGAATAACATCTAGGTGAAACTCGTTTCGCCCATAATAATAAATGCCATATAATTTTGACCAACTAACTCGCGAATTGACAACGTCATCTTAAAGACTATATTTTCCACTCCAGTAGCCTATACCAACACTTGGGAGGCTCCGTTCCAGCTCATAGAAAAGTAGGTAATATCTTCATATTCGGTCATAATACTTAGGAAAATGAAAAAATAGATGGAAATTATAATTATCGTATTCTTCAAGTTATAGAGTTTAAAAATGTAAAATGTGTTATATACACATTGTTATTTATTACGTACGAATATTAGGAGTTAAATGTAAAAAAGCGTCTTTTAGGAGAATTTGTGTATTTTATTAAGAAATGAATGTTTTATCCTAACAAAATAATACTAGAAAAAGCTTTGGTAAGTATCTTACGAACCACCGGATTTAAAACCATTTTGTGAAGAGTAAAAAACATTTTAAATTAACAATTTTCAAAGTTAATAAAATTGATCAATATTAACATATTATCCATAAAAGGTTTTAACCGGCTATTTTAAAATAAGGCACCAAGATTTAGGCGCTTAATAATCTATAATTTTGCGGTTTCCTTAAAGATGTCACATGTACTATCTGACTTATAGTTATAAGTTAGGAATAACTAATGAGCTTTGGTAGTAAACTTGATTAAGTGTCCTATAATTCCCGAAATAGTTTCGCTTAGAGAAACAACAGTAATGGTATAATTAAAAAACAACTTGTCGAACTACAAATTAACCATGAGATCTTTACCAATGTTGGTATCAAGATAAAAATTATAATTTAGGCTGGATAAAGTAATACGAAGGTTTACTCAAAGCAAGACAAAGATTTCTATAATTATAATTACCACTTCATGAACAGGTTTAAATATAATAACTTCCAAATTTTAAATAAAGTTGGCGACTTCTGGGCTCAAAAAATTCTTTACATCCATATACTGGATTATCCGCCATATAGTTCGTAAGGAAAATATCTTCGTCTTATAACGAATCTTAAAATATTTCAAAAGTATATTACAATATTCGTATTAATACTTATAGCTGCTATAGGCTCGACGGCTTAGCCGCGTGACGATATCCTCGTTTATAGAACTTACTTTAATCGCTTACAACAAATAAAAGGACTTAATACCGCTTTTCTAAGAATAACCAGTTTCCAAGTTAAATTAAATATGACTAACTCGTTTACGTCGGCGGCTACTATCGCGGTGCCGACTGCGGTTGCGACCACTATCACCATCGTAGCGACAATTATTGAGGTTGACGTGGCGATTGTCGTCGCGAAGTTTCAGCTTATTTTGAAGCTTGCAAGACTTGTGCTCGAAGTCACAAACGCGATAACCACCTTTATCAAAATCATTTTCATATCTCTTTGTATATAAATATCCCTGCCTTAGCGTTTCCTAAAATATACTCGAGTCGCATTTCTTACGTTTCTTTCTAATAGTAAACTTATATAAATGGTATCGACGGTTCGCAACCGCTAATAGTAAAGTTTTAACTTTTTCGATATAGATTATATTTTTTCCAAGTTAATTTACGATTAAAAGGCTATAAAATATTGTAAATAGGGAAGTTGAAAAAGGTCTATATATCTATTATTACATTTTATCTGTTTTTATTAGCTGAGTCAATAATACTCATAGTCTGTACGTATCTTGACTTGGTTTGGATATGAATAAGAAGGCTATATTAGTCCTTTATATAATCTTGTAAAGCAAACGTTAATTTACGAAACTTTTTAGGAACTTAGCTTTGGTCTATTCAAAAACGGCTCATAAAATATCAAAAACTACTTAAAGCCACTCGTTAATGAAGCGTATATATTTTGCGTAAATTAATTTTGCATTTTACACAATTTTACTAATACTTATTGTCAAGTTTTAAATATTAAGACTATATAATCTTCAACATTCGAATTAACCTTAGTGAACTTTGAATGTGAGCCTAAAACTTCAAGTATTTATAAAAACTATATATTTACCAATAGTAATTATACCTATATTGAAAGGATTAGGATATTCGGGGTTATAAACCCCAAATTCCCTCCGCTTTATATAGTATGTGATACTATTTCTTGAGGATTAGGTAGCTAGCATACCTCGATTAGGACTGCTATGATAAGTAGGGCGTTTTAAGCCGCAAGAAGGATGCTTAGGGTTACGAGAACTTTTGCTACTTCGGAAAAGCCAACGTTATCGTTTCTAGTTACAGGTAAGGGTGTTAAAACGACTAGTTATAATTGTTTAATTATCTTTAATCTGCTACCAAAGGCTGGTGTTTACGACATTCAGGCGTTTGTTAAACTTTACGTTTTTTTAGCTATAGTAGTCATTTTATATCATAAATATTTCGCCTAATTCATGACTAAATGAATGTTAATTAAAAGAGTTGAAAGATAAGAGATATAATAGTAACCCAAAAAAATATATATAGTTAGGGAATTTTCGATAGAGTAATTAACGTAAACGAGAAAAAGGCTAATGAGGTAGATATAGCAAAGGTAAGTAAAAGCTAAAGAGTAACTATTAAAGACTTGCCACGAGTAAGGCGAGGCGTGACTAATACTTGAAGGTAATCTAAAGCTAAGGTACGCAACTCGCGTTTGTTTATCGGTGATAAAATGACGAGACAGTGACGAGAACTGTAATGGTAGCGATGAAACTAATAATAGCTAGGGTGAAAACAGCGGGAAAAGTGAGAAAATAGCGTTAACAACTAATGGTAGCGGTGGAAGGTAACGGCAGTAGCGACTTGACTACGGGCAAAATAATGGCGGCGACGACGATAACGATAATGGTAACAACGATGATGATAATGAAGACGATAACAATAAAAAGAGGAAAAGAGTATAAGTAATATTAGTTAATAGGAAAAAGGTTACGGATCTTAAAGTTTAAAAAAAAGGTTTGGCGGAGCTGGTAGAGTCATTAAATTTGTTCTTACGGGGTAACAAAACTGGTAAAAGGTAGGTCTGGTACTTTTCAGCTCTTTAGCTCACAGCTACCAATTGTTGGTATGCGTATAGGTCGGCAACGTAACGTTAAAACAGTGTAGTATTCTCACGATAAAAGAAGAAGAAACTAGAACTAGAGCGAAGCTCAGCGAAGCTGAGCTCATATCAAGCTGCATAGGCAGGTACCTGTGCCTTCTTTCCTCCCCAAGTAATGTATAACAGTAAGCAAGTACCGGACGGGAACTGACTAAACTGTGTCTCTTGACTCAAGTAAGCCTACAGTTTATATGACCGCGGGTTTCTAAACTATGGGGACCCTGAAGTCTTGTTTGTAAGAATGGTTCGAAGGCTTTGGAACCTGCTCAGGTGCTTGGAGAACCTAGGTTACGATCCCTCCTACTGGTATCTCTGGGATTAGTTTCTAGCAGCAAGTATAACACTTCATAGATGGTACTACCCGGTGATAGTAAATTATAAAAAAATTCCATATTAAAAGATATTCTTTTTATAGTTAAAGTAAATTATGAGAATTCAAATGGCTATTATAGGGGTGAAAGATTAAACAGTAACAAGATTTTCAATATAATAGAAATCTTATAACTCATATTGTGAAAAGTAATTCAATTCTTTATTATTTCTTTTAAATTTCGTATGTTTATCAAAACTTCATCCAATCTCTTTTAAGGTGAATTGAATTATACAGTGTAAAATACTATAATTAGTTTATTTTTCATATGACACAGAATGATTTCTAATTCTATTGAAATACCACGTCAAATTTACGAATTAAATTACATGAATTTCTTATAGAATAGTTTGATAAAGTTGACCTCAGGGTAAAATAGTTCATATTTTCATTCTTAAGTTATTGGATTTTCACTTATGTTAGTTATATACAATTCGTTCTATTTGTAACGCGTTCGAAAAACCATTTTCAGTGAAATCTAGTAATTTATTTTTTTGAGAAAACTATATGTAAACGCGTACGAAGCAATCTACAAAAGGGGTAAAAAATGAACACGTAGAGAATGGAAGTAAAAATACGTAGAAAAGTCAATGTTGAAAGTGTTATGTTTAGCTAATCTGATCAGTGTGGTATAGTAATATCAACCCGGGTAAACACCGTGTGCCACCTGCCGGTATAACAGTATTATCGTACCATGTTACGTGATGTTGAAAGCTTATCATCGTAGGCTTACGGCAGCTACGCCCTACAAAATCTCATAGCATAACGTGCTATCACATGACTTTCCTTGCCAAGTTGCACCCACCTGCACACAGACCGATCCTTGCCAAACCTACCAGTGCCACATGAAGTCGCCAGCACAAGCAAGGATGCTCTGTATACAGCACCTGGTTCAAGCCCGCTGCCTGGCTGGAGGTTAATTACAATGGAAAGTGGGGGAATTCGTAGAGGTATTTGAGGGGTGGAGGGGATTTGTATTGTTGTTGTTTCTAGTCTGGTTAGCACCTACGGGTACCCCTTTATTCCCCAGACATCCCTCCTATGACTCCGGGTAGCCGTTTCCTTAATATAAGTCATGCTTGGCATGCATAGCAATTCTCCGTGCTACCAAGGTCCATTCCATCGCAATAAGTTCGTAGGTTTCTCGGAAGTCTTCCACTATAATACATGTGTAGTCTAAAAATGAGACGAATTTTGGTAGTCCAAAAATGAGACGAATTTTGTCCAAGCATCATTTTTCACACCGGACGTTTATGTTCCGTTCATTCACAAAGAAACTTATGAATAAGTCGATATCACGCGCACATCTATTACAAATCATGATACATGTGATCAATCAACCCGCCCAAGCTTTGAGCCCCGACTCGACGGGAGCCGCGTCAGAGGCCTTAGCACCCAGAAAAGGCTGACACTTGAACACATACGTCGGGTTTCAAGATCCGACAAAATATAAACGAGCCTTTTTTTTAAATAAAAAAAAATATCGTTAATATTATTTATTATTAATTATTTTTTTCTGTTTTTGGCACACACGTGGGTGATAGAGAGGGTCGCGCTGCAGGGCCGGGCTGGCCTCGGGAGGGGTCTTGGCCTTGGCTGGGATCGCCACGCAACACGTCGAGTGAAGGCCAAGGCGTGGACATGGCATTGGTCTGGGTGTTTGCGGAGAGGGCGAATCGGCGTTTTCGGGTGGAGGAAGACTTGCACCGGCGTTGGTCGGGTAGTCGGCTGTTGGTTTCACCCGAGGGGAAACGCATTACTACTATGGTAGGGAGGGTGCTTGGCAGAACGAACTCGGGGCCGACCCTATTCCGGCGCCTAATCGAGTCGCTGATAGGCAAACTAAGGCTGGTGTCGCCAGCATCGCCACAATGTTGGGTCGGGATCAGCTGAGGAATGCACCCGCTGCGTGCAGAGATACCTCTTCAGATCCACACAGGCTCAAAAAAAGTTCCGACAGCGAAAGGAACGGCCCGGGCCGACAGGTGTGCGGCATCTCGGAGCTTCGGCCAGGCTGCTTGCTCCGCTGGCGGATTCGACAGAGGCCTGTCTGTGTGCATTGACGTTCCGCGTCAGCAGTGTGACGTCTCGTGGCGCTGGGGACCACGATCCGATGGGACGGCTGGCACGGTTGTTCTTGCATTGTGGGAGGCATTGTTTTGCAGGCCTCTCTGCATGGACGCAGGCTGGGCCACACGGGAGGAGTGTTCGGCACCTGCAGGAACAGCGGACAGTTATGTGGTCGCGGTAGGGACGTCGGAGGTTGGCGAGGCTGGCGAGGCTGGCGAGGCTGGTGAGGCTGAAAAGTGGCTCACCGCGCGGACAGGTCGCCCGTCAGGCTGTCAGCCAGGGGGGATTTCCATGGTCCCTGACCTCCGAGCCTCATGCAGCTGCAATCTCAACTCCCGTCGATGATCATTGACCACGCGGCCTTCTCGGCGCTTTCCTTTTCCGGGTGGGGCCAATCTGGAAGGGGCAAGAGGAAGCCATATCGAAATCGGTGACTTGGTGTACATCTTGTGGAAGCCAAGCAGCCAGTGGCAGGTGCCCTAGCATGCTTCGCTGCACAAATACACAAGGGATAGTATCCTGTACTAGTAACAAACACATGGGAAATGTGCCTGCCAATCACGCACATTGTCGCATGGTGGAATCACATGGATCTCCTTCCCGGAGCTCTAGTAACGCGTACTATAGTAGTAACTATAGCAGTAACTACAGTAGTTTCGCTGGCCAACGACGGCTACGTTGGCCTGTGGGTTTCAGGGCGTAGATAGGCGGGTCCGTGGTTCCCACTTCAGGCGGCCCCTGGATGCTTGATGCCCTGGGCGTCGTCACTGCCTGTCGCGTCAGCGTCACCTGCCCACCCACGGCCTGTCCGTACCGTACTTTCCGGTCCTGTGCCCTCCTGAACACCCCTCGTTCAGGGTGCTGTCGCTGAAAACATGGGCAGTTACAGCAGCACTCTCCGTCACCACATCACCACGTCAACTCCACGCTTGGCCTCTCCCACGTCAGCCATCACGACTCCGTCCTCCCTCCTTCGAACCGTCCGAGTTTACACGCCTTCCCTACCTGTCGACTAGGTCCTCCCGCTCCTTCAGCCTCATCTGACATCCTCCGACATCCTCCCACATCCTCGGGCCGCAACTCCAACCATCGGGCCGGGTACGGTACGGGTACGGCCTTGACCGTTCCATCATCTGCTTTTGGCCGCCTGGATCGACCAAGACCCAACCCCGTGCTGGCCACCTTCCGTCTGGTCTTCCTGTGCAATATCCTCTCGGACCCCTCCTCCGACCACTGGCACGGCCGACACGGCACGCCTTGTACTTCACCTCGTCTTCCCGCACCATTATTTGCGCAATCATCTCCAACCCTCTTCACACCTTGGACGTAATCTCACCTCTGTCCGTCCCTTCATTTCGACCATCCATCAGTGCAAGCTTGGCTCTTGTCAGGTGAAAGAACCCACTGGAAACTCGCCAACTGTCGTCCCAACCACCAGCGTCTGTGCCCACAATAGTCTCTACCTCTTGGAAGGGAAGTGGGGAAGCCGTCATGGCGATAGGGAAAGAGGGAAACGTCAAATGGGTGGATGTAAGTTGCGTCACTCGTCGACTCACCTCGCCTGCCCACCAGCGTAGCCTGCACTGCATCTTCCCAAGTTTCTTCTCCCGTCTGTGGCTTTAGTTGATCGTACCATGGCTTCAGGGCCTCCGCGGCATCGCCTCATCGCTGGTCGTCATAAAACATGTCACCATTGCTTTCTTCCCTTATATTATGTGGCCCGCCCCAAGCCCTGAACAGGGGCCCGTCTTCTTCGAGAAGCCATTCATCCGGGTCTTCTTCCAGGGCCGAATCGGCGTCGCTATATTTTCCTTTGTCACCGGCTATGTCTGCTGCCTCAAACCCATCAAGCTGTTTCGCGCCGGCAGCCAAGACAAGGCATTCGCCGCCATCAGCAAGTCCGCCGTTCGCCGCGTTCCCCGTCTTGGCCTGCCCGTCGCCCTTGTCCTGGTCCTGAGTTGCCTAGCCACGCAGCTGGGCATGTTCGAAGTTGCCAAAACCAGCGACGGCTGGGGTCTCGATGTCACCAGTCCGACGTACCAGCCCGACTGGCGGGAGGCCATGCGCGACCTGGTTCGGGATGAGGTGCGCGTGTGGACCACCGGCGAGAGTATGTACGGGGCCGAGCTGTGGACAATGCTGCCCATTATGAAGGGCGCCTTCTGGGTGTACTGCTACCTGCTTGCCACTGCCCACGTACAGCAACGATACCGCATGCTGATCGCTCTGGCCCTGACCATGTACCGGTACTGCGCAAACGACCCCTTCTTCGGCATGCAGTTCTTTTTCGGCGCCTTCATGGCCGACCTCCAGAATATGCAGGCGGACGAGTCCGCTGTACCCATGGTCGCCTTCCTCCACCCCAGCAAGTCGCACATGAAGCGGCTGCGCATCTTCGGCTCCATCTTATTCCTCGCATTCGGTTTCTTTGTAGCCTCGTTACCCGAAGATCACTACGACTACCAGCCCTGGTCCAACAGCCTTTACAATTTCATGGCCGCTATCCTCCCGCGCAACCCCGACTTCCCGCGATTCTCGTCTGGTCTTGGCCTCATGTTGATAGTCGCGGGCCTGCACTTCTCGGACGGAGCACGCGCCTTTCTGGCCAGCAAGCCATTGATCTGGCTCGGCCGCATGTCCTTCGCCGCCTACCTGCTGCACAACCAGATTCTCCGATCGGTCCTCTGCTGGATGGTGTACGGCATGACCCTCCCGCCGCAGCCGGAAGACGGACAAGATCCGAACACAGATAAGCAGCGGACGCCCGACCCGCCGCGGCTCGAGTTCCCGGGAGCGGGAAGGCTGTTCATGGTCCTGCCCATCTACTGGTTCTTGGTGTACGGCGCGGCGTGGTTGTGGACGACGTTTGTGGATGCGTGGTGCGCGCGGGCGACGGAGAGACTCGTGGGCGTGGTCAAGGAGTACGATGGGCGGGAGAAGTCGGAGCCGTTACTGCCCATATCAAAGATGCCTGCCCCCTTTGGCTCATAAGGGCTTGTGTTCATGTGTTTGTTCGGTGCCAGGGGTCAGCATTGGCGTTGCTATGGCGTTCGCGTATCGGCATGCGGCTTCCTCTCGACTGACTTGCTGGACTGGCATTTTGCGGTTTTGCACAGGAAAAAGGAACGGAGAGGAGAAGGATGGTTGCTTCCTTTGTGTTGCGGTATACCATCCAGCATCAGCAGCGGTACATCATCGACATCAACAGGGTCTTGGCGTTGACCTGGAACATGTGGAGTTCAGCGGTATGTAATGACATGCTGGGACTGTTTTTCGTCAATATAATTTTGAAGAGAAGCAATACCTCAGGGACTTATGCAGTTTTGTACTGTATACACTGTGAAATTCTTTTGTGACCTCCCATGTTGGTGTCTCTGTCTTTCAGGTGATGGTTTGACTGAAAGGTGTAGGAAACATGGTATCGATTTGCATGGTATTTCCAGCCAGTGGGATCATTGCCATTCAAGCCACGTATTTGCGAGGATGGCTCAAGATGACACCACACCTACTACTTCCTGCAACTTCAACCTGACATGAACTTTCTTTATATGTGTGCACGGACCACTTTATTTAAAAATGTTAGTGACTTACTATAAACCCCAACAATACCCATTTTTGGGGCAGAATTTTCCAATGTAGCCGACTTCAACATCTTTATTTCATTTATCTCATAGCCATTCATTTTGTCAACAATCGTGTTGATAGGCCTAGCCTGTCAATGATAGGCCTTCAGATGTTGCAACGTTGTCGATTCGATTGGTCGAAGTAACAGTAGTATTGTATGGTCAGATGGCGGATGTATTGTTCGAGGTTTGGCAGACCGCTAGCCGGTCTGCATACTAATTTGTATGGCCAATTGCTTGGCCCGTGCTCTAGTATAAAGTGGGCGTATATTATATTTGACTTTATAGTAAACCTATTAAACAAGACACTCAACTTGTAGTTAGTCCAGTTACTTTACTTATAGTAAAGTTAACTGTTTGCACTGTAATTACTATTGTTTTAACATTGGTGGCTTCTTGCTTTGTACGCATACGTTAGTGTGGTTGACTAACTGCTTTCGGGTACCACCAAATTACCTCTTCGTCAACTAGTCAAACCTTTGTCAAATTCAAAGCCAAATTAATTACAATTGCCTTACGGACAAAAATTTCGACTTTATTAAATGCAATAAACAAGTTTTTCGTCATAAATTCATAGTAACATCCAATTTAACCGTACCTTTAGATTAATCGTGTCAATTAATTACGATACTGGCTTTATTTTTCTAGCAGTTTTTCAATTTGTTAAGATACCTTTACTTTCGTCACTGCTTAACAGCACGTAACTTTTTATTTAGAGGTTGTTTATCGTAGCTTTCGATATATGTATTGAACTAATTACCATCTATAAATCTTAAAGCTTTGTTTCACATCAATATTGTTGTAACATTAATTGAATTGTTTTAACCATATAATTATTTAAATTTATGCATCTTCTTCCCTTCGTAAGATTTATCAAGTATTATCATATTAATTATTAAACATTTTTCAATAGTAATTTCGAGGTTCGAAAAGTATTCGAATAAGCTACTTAAGTCGATATATATTATTATTGGAATGAATTGATTTTTAGATTATTTGGTGACGATGTTTCAGGTTCACTATATTGGTATACTTACATCGAAGCCGGCTATCATAATGTAAGTTTTTAGGGCTGATATATCGCGAATAATTCATTTATAATTAATAGAGGTTAATTTAATTAAGTTTTTTATATTTTTAACTTATCATTTAATAACCGTTTATTAACGATTATTATCAAAAATATGGTTTACAAAACAAATGACATTATTTATACAAAAAACATCTCTATAGATTATTAACTTATTTATCAATAAGTTAATCATAACTATCTTAATCCCTTAGAGTAATTTTTTTTTTGTTTACTTAACCTTTCATTAAATTTGTAAAACTTTTCATATGTTAAGTTTGACGCCAATACCGCAATTCAAAGATCGTAGGAAGTTTTTCATTGGTATAAAGTGATAATGTAACTGTTATAGGCGTATTATTCCAAAAATCTTTAGGTCCTAATTATATTAATCTTCTTTAATATGATTGAATTAATGTTTTGACTCATTTAAGTGAAATAAAGGTTAATATTATTATTGTTAACATTACATATGCTAATTGGCGATGCGTTAAAGTTTCAATCTTTAATTTTCGTTAAAGTTGTGATTGATTTGCTGTTCCAAGACTTTGGATTTTTCAAAGCTTGTTATTCCAATATTATAATACTAATAATCCGACGAAAATGGTATTATACGTTTATATACCACCCAGTCAAATATTTTTATTCCACTTATTTGATAAATACAAATATTAATATAAATATTCTATATTAAACTTTAACTTAAAATGTATTGAGTTTATGAGGAATTAATCAACGTTCATTTTACACAATCCATATAATAATTTTATATATCGTATGACCGTTTCTTCGAAGTATTTTTACGGTTTTTTTAAAGGGGTTATAATAAAACGTGTTCTTTTATAAGTTGATTGGTTACTTCGTATTCGTTAAGGTAATATTTCATCTATTAAAAGTGAGTTTTCAATCAAGTTTAAGTAATAAACCTACCATTGGAATAGGAGCCAAATGCGGTATAGTTAGTTCAACTAAACTTACATTTAGTTGATTTTACTAACTGTAAATTGACTGCAATTTTTGGGATTGACTGCAAGTCTAGTGGAGTGGGAGCCCACTGCAAGTTAGGGCAAAAACCAAAGCAGTCAGCCATACAAATTAACGTGCAGACCAGCTAGCAGTCTGTCAAACTTGAAAGAAACAACTCATTAACCACTTTCAGTTCAAAACCAGTTACTTCAACCACAGTAATTCCAATTGACTACATTGCAACAATAAAGGCGAACCAATACTAATCAGTGATTATTAATCTAAGCACAGATAATATAGGTAAAAGAAAAAGCTACTTTCTGGTTATTACGCTTTATTTCGGCAAAGTAGAGGAAGAAATATTACGAAGAGCCCCTATACGCTGTATAATTATTCGCGACATTAAGTAAGGAAGATTTAAAGGCTTTGGAGCTTTTCCCAGTAATCTATAAGTAACTATGGTATCGTTCTCAGAAACATCAATCATTCTTTACAGACTATTTTGGGAAGGAAATTTTTAGATTAACCGCTTGAAAGTCTCAAGGATCACCAAGTCGTTAAGTTAGCAAACAGCTAAATCATTACTATTGCGGATAATACTACTACAAGTTTCAGATCGTAAAACGATTAAGTTTTAACATCTTTTTTTAATAACTTTGACAGCAAACCTACAGACAAACTTCTTTTAACACTACTCTTCTTCCCCTTAACTCTTTAATCTTCGTGACTATGACTTTAAATAACTTTGAAATTAATATTGTTATCAATCTTAAAAGAAAAGAAAAGATTAAAAACCATGGATGTACGTTCGTTAAGCACTGCGATAACGACATTTGTCAAACGAACGCCGATGAAAACTTTACCTATAAATACTTAAAAAATTATATTAGTTATTATATGTTGGATTTAAGCCCTACCGATCGTAATAAGTGGCTTATTACCTTGGATAACTTTTACGAATAGTTTAATGAATTGGTCTTTGATATGTCGAAAGCGAAAAAGACGGCAATTCTGCCAACATATTACATGAATGCGTAAAATATAAAAACCTTTAATAAATTCGCAAAAAAGGGCCAAGGTATTACTATCAACGGTATAGTTTAACGCCTTTATACGCTTTCCGAAGACTACTCTGCAACCCAAGTAAGTTAATTAAACCTTCTTATCTAATACAAACGGGTTAATATCAATGAACTTGAATAATTACTTAACATATAAAAGGTAAACCTTTAACTTAACCAAATAATTAAGTTAAAAAATCAATTTGTCATTTAACATTCAAAGGCTCATTACTAAGTCCCCCGCGGAAATCCATAAATTCCTTGTTCTTAAACCTCTTATTACGTCTAGTTTCAATAGTAAGATTATGAAAAAAAGTCTTTTTACGAGAATTTACTATAAATATGATTATTAGCTTTTTCTCTGAAAATTATATCAAAAGAAATTTTCTTCCACTACTAATAATACTGTTATTAACACCGGTGAATGAATTTAAAAAGTATTTACGATTATTATATCACCCTTTCTCTTTCAAATATCCTTATGATAAATACGGATTACGCGGCAATTGATACGTTTTTAAAAATTTATAATGGAAAAGAAAAGTATAATAGTAAACTGTTTAACTTCATCAACGTTAAGTTGAGCTCGTTTTTTAATATCTGCATCTAGATAAAGGTTAAATTGCCAGACTTTCACTTGGTGTTTCCAAGTATTTACCCCGGTTAAACCCAAGATTATCACTTTTGATACTTAACGAATTACTATTTTTTTTCTCGAAAGATCTATGATATTTATAGAAGTTACTATAAATATAATGTTAACTTTCCCTAATATTATGCAAACTGAAACATTATTAGGTTGTTTTATAGATGTTTTCAATTACTTGTTAGACAAGCTAATATTTTGCCAATATGTGATAGGGAATGTGGAAGATGACGAAGTTATACTACGTCAACAAGTCTGGTAAGCCTTTAAGTATTATAAAAGAATTGAATATGCCCAATATTGCCTTAACTTTACTTGTAAAGGGTTTTTGAATTAATTTTGGTCCTTTTTTACGACCTTAAGACCAAGGATATCAAACTTAACTCATATATACCCCTATGCTTCGAAGTTTCATAACGATGAAGTAAATCACACTTATACATATTACGTTAACCGCAAATTTAAAAGGTTTAATTTGTATGGTTAACGAACAGCCCGTACCTGAGGATGTAACTACTAGGCTGCATCAAGAGGAAAATGCTCTTCTTCATCTAAATCTTTAAATAATCCATGCAAATTCGTTTAAAACACTTAAAGATATTGAATTTACGGTAAGAAAATCTATTAGTTAATACGATACACTGATATAGAAAGTTTATTTGATTAGGTAATATACTACATGTTATATTCCTTTACCTCCCAAAAGGAATACGTTCAACGCGTCGTAACCTTAGAATAAAAAGAGGTTAAAGAAAGATGAAATAAGCCTAAAATGATCTATCGACACTGATATATTGAAATCGGTTTGCAAATGATATTATGACTTGCCCATCACGCCTTTTTATACCGTCTAACAAGTAAAAACCGTTATCGCCGTTATGTTAATAAAATTCTTGCACTATATATCTATTGACCATTCGACTGTAGCAGGTAAAAGTTGTTTAAGGTATTATATCAGATATTGAGGCGATACGGTATTTAATAAAAGTTTATTTATAATACATAAATTTAAAAAATGATACTAATACTATTACGAAATTGAATTATAGGAATGTAGATAAGGTTAAATTGAGCTTTGGCTTGGAAATAAACTCTTTTTACTAAGATCGACGATTATTACTACGGTTGTTAGTTCCATTGTGTTTTATATCTTGGAATGCTTTAACCTTTTCCTTTTTCAACCCGAAGATATTAAAATCCTTTATATTAACTTTAACGTTCAAATGAATAAATTGGTAAGAGTTAACATTAGTTAAATGTTTCCATTCAGCTTTAAATAGGAGGATTTATAGTTTCACTTCCAAAAGCCAAAGTTTAGTATTAATCCTAACAAAATGAGAATTTCGTTGATTATATCATTTATTTAACCAACTGGCGATTAACGGGATATAAAAGATATTTAGGGCGGTTTTTTTCAAAATTTGGATTTGCCAAAGCTAAAAGAAAATTGAACGTCTTTTTCATAGCTGTTGAATATCTCTCCAAACCTCTTTAAAGTTTTCTTTTACGTTAAACGAAAATGAAAACTTTGATATTATAGATTTTGTAAACGTATTATATCTTAAAATCCAGTCGGTACTTTATTTTATTCATTACACTTTAGTATTTCATAACTTTAAATTCTTTAAAACTATTACAATGAAGTAAATAAAGGGAGCATAACACATGTTATAAATCAAAATATACCGGTAATCCCTAAATGTATTAATTTATGATATGGGTATTACTTCATTGTAATGAAGTTGAAAATTAATATGAGGTTAAAAGGAATTAAACGTAAACAAGTTTCTGTTAAAGTTTACAAAAATATTATTCAAGTCAAACGGGATTACTCTTTATTGAAAAGATATTTTAATATTGTCACCTTATAAATAAAGGACTTTATAACTAAGATTGTATGTCTTCAGATAATTATAATGTAATGATCACACTAAATACCCGTGGGTATATAGAAGGTGCTAGAGGATTTATGTTATCAAGAAGGTAGCAGAGATACTGAGTGAACAATATTGCAACCGTGAAAGTAATAATAAAAAACCGTGAGGCTATTCAGATGTGTAGACTGAATACTTAGATTGATAACTGAAAAGCTATGAAGGAAATACTATCTGTGTGGTAATGACCATGTCCTTATATCCTATGACCTTCATACCATCTTCAGTACTGGATAGCTTGGATAGCAAGATATCAAACCTATCCTAGACGTCCGTGCGTTAACCCTAACTCTGGGTTGCTGATATAAGAGATGTTCCCCGCCTGATGTATTGGACGTCAAGCTTCTAATAGTGCAGCTGGCTATTAGTTTGTTCCATAACCTGCAGTTGGTTTTTGGGTCATAACACGCTATTCTTTTTATCACTGGATCCACCTATGCTCCCAATCTTTCTCCGAACATTACTTTTTTTTTACGATAAAGATGAGCGTGTGTAATGATCACACTAAATACCCGTGAGTATGTAGAAGGTGTCAGAGGATTTATGTTAACAGTAAGGTAGCAGAGGTAACAAAAGGTGCAATATCAAGACTGTGTTCGTGCGAGTGATGATCAGAAGCCGTGAGGCTATTCAGGGTAGACTGAATACTTAGATTGACAACTGAAGAGCTATGAAGGAAATACTATCTGTGTGGTGCTGACCGTGTCCTTATATCCTCAATCCTTCATACGTCTTCAGTACTGTATAATGTGGATAGCTTGGATAACCTCCGATCCAACATATCCGACATATCCTTGGCATGTCCTTGGATAGCTTGGATAACCTCATATCCAACATATCCAACATATCCTTGGCATTAACCCTAACCCTGGGTCTGCTGACATAAGAGATGTTCCCCGCCTGATGTGTTAGACTTCAGGCGTCTCAGTGGCGTAGTTTCCTTGCTGGCCTGTTTTCCTGACCTAACCGCTGTCTGGGTCATGACAGCGTGGCGGATAATAGTCCTAAAAGGCTTTGATGGAGATCGTGATAAAGTTGTTGAACGGCGAGGGCTTTTAATTTGTGGTTTCTCGTAAACCGTCTAGCTTATAACACGAATATAGTTTACGGGCGTAAAATTCTTTATTATAGATGAGCTGTAAACGTAAGCTTATTTAAACCGTAGTTAAGTTTCAATTTTTATAACGAAATAATTCGTAACGCAAATAAATACCTGAATTTCAAGATTCGAAAGGACCATTCGTATATAAGTTTCGCTAGCCATTCTATTTGAAAGCTTTTTCAGGAGCTGTAGACAAAAATTCTACATTTCTAGAGACGCTTGAAAGTATATTAAATTAATGGTGTAAAAAAACGTTAAACGCGTTTTAAGACAAGGTATCTGAGTAATCTTTCGAGCTCTATACCACGAAAAAACTATTAACGTACAACGTAATCTATTTTATGAAAACGCTAGTAACTAAATATAAACCCCGAAATGCTAAGATAACATCCGCATCAAAAATGTATATAGTGAAATAAAGGCTACCAGATCGTAAATAATAACGTTACGTTACAAAAGCCCAGATACTTATACTCTACGTATTTGTATTTTTTAATATATTGTTTTGATTTACCCGTTAAAATTGTAATTCAATATAAGTTGAATTTAATGTTTCAGTTTGGAAAACTATAAACTGCTGTTTCTTTACTTTTCTTACACATGAAACATTAGAAATCCTTTAAGGAAAACTATAGTAGTAATGATCCAATTGGTGGGATAGTGGGAAACTCCATGTTTATTATATATAAATGATATTTTTATTAGGTTATTTTATAACATCTACAATGCTGTCGTAGTACGCTATAAAAATCATAAAGTCCATGTAAAAACGAAATTGTTACCGCGAAAAGCTGGGAAAACCGTTCAAATAAGTGTATAGGGTAATCAGACTTGCTTATAGTTGATAATGAAATTGTAAAGGCATGCAAAGTAACCGATAACGCCAAAATACGATACTATATTGTAATATATCGAATGATAGAGTATTCTACGTTAATAGTTCTTAAGTAAGATAAAATCGTAATCATTATTTCTTTAAAGCCCTTTTACCCTAAGGTGAACAGGATTCTTTGAAGCCGACAGTGTCAAGTGAAGTTTTATAAAACGGAGCGAACGATTTCACCGCGGAAACTAAAGATATTATAACTTATTTCTTTAGGTCCTTTTAATTATAGCCGTTATATAAGCTTTGATCGTAATAGGTAAGTATAGGTATTATAATAACGGTGATAAATATTCGGAGGAGGTGATGTAAGAGCCCATATCTCGTGCAGTATAGTACCTTATAATGCCGCGCGACTTTTAAAGTCTTCGCCATGTGTTTTCCAACGTACACTCGACTAAATGAAACTCGGGTGAATCAAAACCTAATATATTATATGTTGGATAACTAGGAATATTTCCAGCGTTTTATAACTGGATAAATTGGCTTTGCGGTGGATAAACCGAATAGGTTACTGTTTTTCATAAAATCGGTTGTTTCTGGAGAATAATGATATATAAAAATTCAAACTTTTTGAAAGCGAAAACAAGCATATTATTAATTGCCTACCGGTTCGCCTCCCGCAGGTCGTTCTCAATACACACTTAATTGCCATTGAAGAATCACGAAACCTTGAACAAAAAAATGTTATCAGATTACAAAGAAAACCATATAAATTCAAATATAGTGGGGTCCAATATATAAATCAAATATAATACTGGAGAAAAAGAGGTTCCTTGAAGAGTGACATAAAAAAGGTCTGTAGACCTCAGTCTTTTCGTAATATCAACCCATTATAATCGCTAAATGAAAAAACTTTTTCAAAAAATAAAGTTGAATAGAAACCATTGAGGCCGTATTTTCTTTTCATAAAGTTATTATATAATAAATGATTCGAAGCTCCCATCATATAGTGAAAACAAGTTAATACAACTTTATAACTTATTAGGGCGGATTCGATATTGATGGGAAAACACAATATAAAAACCGAATCAAATCTCTTAAACTTTCCTCCGCCGTGTTAGTCGCTAATGAGAAACCTATTAATAAACATCTAAAATAGTTTACAGTCCACCATATACCTTATTCTTTTGGAATATATTGAATTCAAATTTATAGGCCTTTAGAAAAGGAGTTGTGATAGGATACAGTCATGCAGCTTTAGTATTGTGAATATTAACGATTATTTCCATATCTAGAGAAAAAAACCCTGGTTAAAATTCCTCTCGTAGAATATACTAAAGAACTTTGTAATATGTTTCTATTTTTTCTATTTTTTTCAAAAAAAAATCAATAGCTTATTATATGATCGGGTACTGCTTATGTATTTCTCATGTTGATAGTATTACAATATACATTTTTTTCGAAAATATCAATACCTCAACAACTGGTGGAATCGAACCGATTCCAATCGTCTAAAAAGTCATTAATAATATCATGATAGGTTAAACATATGGTAAATTATTTCGGGGTTAAATTTGGACATATTAATCAGTGTTGAAAACAAGGTTAAAATTTAGTTCAAGTAATGGAATATAATAAAAATTTGATATTTGCGTAAATATATTCTTGTATGAGCCTCCATAGAATTAACGACCCAATTTTGCTTCAACCTTGATCAATTGGAATAGGCCTGCAATACTTGAACAAGAAAGTTTATATGTTTAACTAACGCAATAATGTATAGCTTTTCCGTATTGGTTTTGTTTCAATATTAACCAAACTGATCTAATTCAATAGTTTACTATTCTGTAACCTCAACGTATATTATAGCAATTTTATTGACTTTTCATTAGTCGTCAACTTATATTTAGGCGAAAACACCTGCATGCGCGTACATAATAACCTTATATATAATTTCGGCCCCCAGTAAATAAGGAAGCCATTTAAATAACAACATAGTTTCCATATATATGTAACCGAAATGTTGATACCGTAATACACGTAAATAACTGAATATAAAACCCATAAATCAAAAAGTTTATTAAGAATATCCAATAATTAAAATTTCGATGAAAGTAAGGTCGGATTTCTAAAAAAACGAGTAAACCATGGAAAGAATTTCCGGTTATGTTAAGATATAGTATGTGGATCTGGTAGTGGCACTAACAAATGTGTGTTCTACTCATGCATATGTCGGGAAGGATGATAGTAATATATTACCGGGTATAAATTACTCTTATCATCGCATTAAAGTAAATAACTATTGGAAGTGTAGCTAAAGTAATCGGTCTTTAAAACATTGTCATGATCGTTAATTTACTCAGTAAAGATAGGCTTAAAAAGGAAGTTGAACTTAAGTCGTTCGAAAGTTATTCATTTATTGGATTCCTAATGAAAAAGAGTATCTTTTTGTATTAGGCCGATTTCAGGCTCAAAAATAGTAAAATGATTAGAAATGAAATGTCGGTAAAATGTTGGAAACCCTAGAAAACTCTACACTTATAAAACAAATATAAAAGCCGTGTGTTTCCAGATAATGAGTAGATATTCTGATTTATATAAACGCTGACGTCAGCGTTTGTGAAGAGTCGTACGTATTAAGTTTTTAAACGCCGAATGAACATATAAATATATTACGGTGACAGCCTATAAAACGAAAAATGACCAATCATTACATAGCATTAAAGTAATAATCGTCAAAGGTAACCTAGGGAAAAACAAAGCTAAAGTGGGTAATAAACCATTCGAAAAGAAAAACGTATATAGATCGTAGTTTTTTTTATTCTTTTTCCTCTTGAATACGAATGTTGTAACAAAAGGCTATCACATTAAATTTTATAAATCACTTCAATTGTAAAATATTAGTGAATTATTTCAATACGCAAACAGGTATCAATATGTGTTTTGACAATTTAGTTAAGTATATAGTAATTGATATAAAAACGTCAATTATTTTGGGATTTTATAACGAAAAATACTGGGTCAATGGTTCAGAAGTTATATCGGCTAATATAACCCTAATAGAACAACTTAATCATTTTTTTCATTCATATACAAAGTCAATTTCGCGAGATGCTGTATAACGGGCCTTACAAGATATTTAAAATCTGGACTTAGTTATCGTTTTAACGAACCATTTCGTAATCGGCTTTGGAACGGTAAAAGGATAAATTTTCCCTAAAAGCCTTATCGAATAAAAGGGCTAATTATTTAAGGATATTCGGGATTTCATCATTTATAAACATGAGTCGCTTCGTGGCAAGTACTTTATTAATATTTTCAAAGGAAACAGTGTATTACGATCCAAGTATGATGGTGGATTAGGAAGCAAGCTAGTGTGCAGCTGATTCACTTAGAGTCTGTAGTCCAACACATCAGGAAGGGAACACCTCTCTTTTGTTAGCGGAAATAACTAAGCCAATCACGTGATTAGGATCAGTAGGATCTGTACTGATCCAAGTGATCCAGGATTAGCGGATTCAGCACTAATCCAAGGGATCCAGTACTGAAGATGGTATGAAGGCACGGATATATAAGGACACAGTCAGCACCACATAGATAGTATTTCCTTCATAGCTCTTCAGTTATCAATCTAAGTATATAGTCTCAGTATATTCTGAATAGCCTCACAGCTTTTGATCATTACTTGCATGGTTGCGATATTGTTCACTTAGCACTCCTGCTACCTTCTTGATAACATAAACTCTCTGACACATTCTATATACTCACGGGTATTTAGTGTGATCATTACACGGTGGAGAGTCGCGTTATAACAACTCAATCCCTTCAGGCTTTTCCTAAAATAGCATGAAAAAAGGCTACGTTGACTCCTTTAAGTGACTTTTATATCAGCGCGAAGCTTCCTTCCTAAACGTGATAATGATCTTTTTATTTCGAAAGTAGCATATACTTTGTAAAAATAAGAAATACCTATTGATATTTGAGAGAAGATTATTTATAATAACGTCATATTACGAGTAAAAGATACCGTAAGCTTATAACTGGTATTGATATTTATCGAGGTCGATATATAAAAAGGTTATATAAAATAAACTTTCAGGTAAAATGGAGCACGTAATACGTAACTTCATAGAGTTGTGATGGAAAAAAGATACATGTTAACTTTGAGCGGTTAATAAGTTATATTTTCACAACGCTATAAAATTTATAACCTTTGTTTACCAAAGCGTAAATAAGTGGAATGAAATTTTAAAGTATATTATAAATGAGAAACTGTTGATAAATTAGAGCGCAGTTACCGGTCGAATCAAAATTGTATCAACTTTTAAATACGATTATATGAAAAAGTTACGCTTTTATCACATAAAAATTTATAAGGTTTTTACTAGAGGTAAGTTAAATTATTAGAGTAAATTTAACGTTAAAGTCTTTCGGACCTCACGTTAGAGTTAATAAGTAAATACAGATACGATAACTATTCGTGTTATATCGTAAGTGTACTTTAAAGTCTTTATGACAAAAGAGTTGCAAATGGTTAACTTAAGTAACTCATCGCTTAAAAACGGTTTGAAAAACGTTTACGTTAATTATAATAATATTTCCCTCATTATTGCGGGTAGTTAGGTCCTCGTTATTACTCCCGCTACGTAAAATACCTTCTGGATTAACGTTAATGTAATTAATGTTACCGCACTAAATACGGAGCTTATAAAGTTGTTCATTAACAAGTTAGACGCGGATAACTAATTCGTGATAATTCGCGGGTATATCAAGACGCAATAAAGTATTGGTCAACGTATAGTTAATAACTCCTTGTAAAATAATGAATTTAGCGCAAACTCCTAGGATTGATCGCTAGATATCAAAAATAATTCATTTTAAACGTTGAAAACGACGTAAACCCATTTGAGGACTTTGATTTTATATTTTTAGACCGAGCGATAACGACTTTAGATATGTTTTCGTTGTAGTAATAAATATTAAATATAATTATAAAACTAATAAGGTTATTAATACAATTATAATTGTTACAGGCGTAAAAGCTTTGAATAACGGTTCCTATAAGACGATTTCATTATTGAAAAATAACTTAAAAGTGATTCATTTAGTATCATTCAATTCCGGTTATTATGAAACTGATAAAATATTGTAGCTTCTTGTATCTAAAACTGTAACTTAAATAATAAATTTAACCAGTTACTTGTAAGGCTTACGTTCAATTCTTTAACGTCAGTTAAATAAGGCGCCAGTATCGTAATTGAAATTCAAGTAATCCGAATTGTCATCGTTGGAGAAAATTGTTATAGTTTCCAGTAAAAAGCTACATAATAGCTATGTTTTTTATGAGTAGCGTGATAAAAAAAATTAAAGGGCATTTAGTTTCAAAAAGATAGGTGTACCAACAGCGTTGAACTTCCAAGTTTTACTCGTTAACGCGTTTGATACAGTAATATTTCGTTATTTCAAGGATTCAATATACCTATAAACGGCTTAATCTCATTTCAAAACCTTTATACATAAGGTGTTGGTAAAACACTCTTATTAAGTAATAAGATAATTATGTTAATACGTTAAATAGTTTTAAAGTTATTTTAACGAGTACTTCGAACAACTATTTTCAAGTTTAAGGGTTCACATTTAGAAAGTGAAACGAGAATGATATAGACTTTGCCTATAACCGCTAGTAAACAATTACGACACCGTAAGAAAGAGAAATTGAGATTTATATATAAAGGAATTCAAACCGAATATATCGCTCAATGTAGTCGGTTTTAGTTTATAAACATCGTTGAAAAAGAGGGGAGAAACGCTTGCTAGGGATCTGTTACGGAGCTGTAAGAAAAGAAGTGGCTCAGTCACATAACGTGTGAGGGCATGCTCTCGTACAGCTTGCAAAGCGGCTCTGGAGCGCCGTAAGAATGTGAAAACTACCAGGGTTGGATCCTTGGTAACCAATGGACGGCCACTAGCTTATAACACTGACTAAATATTTAAAATTACTTTAGTCGGCAATATGAAAGTAAGATATATATTTTTTGCGTCGCGTTTAGCTGTTATTAGGTAATCGATGTGAATTAAGGTGAAAAATCCGCAGCAGTTATTGCATTAAGTTACCTATTTCTACGGTTTCGAAATATAAAACTTTACGGTAATAGGTTAATTATAATGTTGGATTGTGCGTATATAATATGAATCAGTATATTATTATATATCACTATGGTTGTGGAATCGATGTCAATGTTATTGATCAATAGCTCTGAACAGTTTATCATTGTTTTATATGCGAAATGATTTAATAGTCTAAAGAAATTGGACGATTCAAATTGTGTGGCTTAAATACACGTTTTACTTGTGTATTGGCTTGTATGTATTGATTGTTGTAAATTTGGAATAAATCGTATTTTTTCTGTTCATTATATTTATGATACTGATTTTAAAAGACAAGGTATTGAAATTATATACAGTCTTTTGAATTGTATGAATAGTATCAGATAAAGTGTGTATGGAAAATATCCTTACAATTAAATAAAGAATTATTAGTATATCTTTTTTTAAAAAAAGTTTATACTGGAGAAAATATTGGAGTAACGTATCACGAATCTTGTAGAGATGTTTTTCACTAACTATATGGCGGAAGGGTCTAATTGTACACATTTAATGATGGCGTATCGAAGGAAGTATTTTTCGACTTTACGTTTTAAACACTTTAGAACCTTGACTAGAACCCGCAAATACGACTTTTTCGCCTCTTTTTATGGGTCGATATGCTATTAAAAAATTATATTTTAGGCTGTTGCAGGCGGAATTATACAATACTATGCGGGTGATAAAAGTTTTTACGATATTGAAAAATGGCAACCTATTAAGATATATTATGACGGTTTAAGTAGTTATTTGAGTCATCGGGATAAGGGGTTTTGGTCTAATATAAAAAGAAGAGGCTTAATTTCACTTAAGAAATCGATATATTCAATAAGAGAATCGTTATTGTGAATTAATTCAGAATGGTTGGAGAAGGTATGTGAAGGGTTTTTCGGGGTTAGTTGGTTTGTATTAGGGGAAAAAGAGGTTAATTTAACTGCGGCGCCTGGTTACGGCCCGTGATATCATTAATAATGTGCTTCTCAACACGTATCGTTAAAACGCGTTGTTTAATGAATTCGGGTTTATCGTAACGGGTAATAAAGGTGGTGATTATTTGTTTGTAAGCTTAGTATACGTATTTTTGAACTTTTAAGTTGCGTTTTTACGAGTCAAAGGCTTTATAAAAGGTTTTGACATTAAAGGGTTGAGATCGGTATACAACTGCGTTTTTTTTTTGCTAGGAGTTTTCTTATTATCTGCCGCTTTTACTAAAGCTTTTCATCTTTTTGCAAAGGTCAAACATTATTTATATGCGTATCGAAGGCGCGTGATAATGATTTGGCTCCTTTCACGTTATCAATGGTATGTACTATTGAAGAGGTTTTTGGCGATGCTGATAAATCGTATATGATTCTGGTAGTAGAACTAACAAAGGCGGGGTATTCTTATGAATGTGGCAAGATGTATGTTGGACAAGTATTACGTCATAATATGGATTTTTTAATCGAGTACCTCATATACGGATTTAACATACAACTAATAATTGTATTTACAAATATTATTACTACAAAATCTAAAAGTCACACAGAATTTTGGAGTTTATTTGAAATACAATATAAGAACTTCAAATGTAGATAGGTATTAAAGATTGTATGTATAAAAATGGTCATTGTGTATAAATATTATTTTATAAGATATTGTAAGGTATATACTATGAGAAGTAAAGTATTTCTATTTTACGTTAAAGTGTAAAATTTCGTAAATATCTATCTTTTTTATCTAATTTTAATTCTCGTTTATCACTAACCTTGTTTACATTGTCTACTAATTACGTCAACATTTAGACTTAGTTTATATATATGTACTTGATGTAGATTTTAAACAAATATTAGTACGATTTTTTAGGGGGAAAAATTGAAGGATGTACTCATCACATATCATTTTCATGAGTATCGGATATGTTTCGTTAATTAAAAAGATTCGAAGAATTTACACGTGAAAACATTACCAATTTTAAGATTGCTAGGCTTGATACAATTGCCCAAAGAACGATAGCAACGCATATATACAGAATCCATTCATATCTATTACCTAAATACGTATAAATCATTATATTGCACTTTAAAGTATTATTATTAATTTGATCATATTATAAAATTGGGACACCTTGAGTGATATAATAAAGGAAATCTACACAAGATAATTTACTGAAATATAACTTAGGGTAAATGAAAACATTTTGAATAATATGCAACGTTGTATTAGACAGCTGTTTACTAACTTATGGAATTTACTATATAGTTCATATCGACAAGAGTTGGTATGGTTATAGATATAATCAATGTGTATAAATAGATTCGAATGTTCTATAAAAAGATTGGATAAACCAGGGGAATAGATTCGCCGAATATTTTAGAAATGGGACAGTTTTTTATTTAAGAACTTTTTGTGTACTAAAAACTAAAAGTTATATTTATCATTTTAGGTTTCGTATCCTCTAAGCCTTAGATTGTATCTTTGATACAATATGAAGTTTAATATCAATTATCACTTTGACTTTTAACTAAATAGTTATCAATAAAACCGTTAGAAAGAACGATAACATCCACTTTATTTTGAAAATATTCACGTAGTTATCGAGAATAATTAGGTACCAAATTAACAAGGTAGTGAAGTCTTTATCAATTACAAAATCAACTGGATATCAATCAAAAAGATGAGAACTTACACGAGGTTACTTCATTAAGTAATTTATATTCATATTTCAATGATCAAGGCAACGGTCTAAGTGAATATTGAATTACAATTATTTTATAGTCTCAAAAAAAAAATTGTTCAATGCATGCATTGAAATAAAATATCAAAATTTCAATTTAGTTATTAAAAAAGCCTAGATACTCATATTTTATAAAAATTCAAAAATATTTAAAATACTATTAAATTAACAATTCTTGAGTTTGTTTGTGTTAATTAGAGTATAAATGTCGAAGTTTTAAATAATATGTATAATAACGATAATTATGTTATATATTCACAAAAATCAATCTATCTTTTTATTATTCAATCTGTTGTTTTGCAACGAATTTTGTTATACTTCTTGGTAATTTCCTTTATACCCAGTATTTTTAGTCATATTTCCTTCTTTACGAAGGTTATTTACTTAAAAAAAAAAGGGTTTTAAAAACAGTATACTTAAAACAATAAAGCTATATTTTATCTATAATTATTATTTGAAATTAGTAGACTTTATAGCTTCGGTTATAATGGAAAAGGGCGCTATACTGTATTAGTAGGTGATATCCGGTATTTACTCGGGTTTTAATTCTTATATGACGCTGTCCCAACTAGTTAAACTTAAAATCGTCAACATTGACCTTTCCACACATCTTAATCACCAATTTGTGGTGACTCTCTCCACCGCGCCAATGTCTCATTCGGTTCTGCGCATGGAGCTGCTGCCAGTACTGACGCCACACCACATCCAGGCATTCCTTGGCAGCGATGGTTCTGCTGAGGTGTGTAACCATGTGCCGTTCATCGTTGCGTTCGATGTGAGGTTGAAGTCTCGCTCACGTTACGGCCGTGCGCATGGTCTGATGTGGGTTAGTCGGTGGTCGAGAAGTTGAGCACGTGGAGGGTCCACTCACCGAGGCAGCCTGGTGTGTTGTGTCTGTCTGTCGGTGCGTCTCGCGTGCGCCCACTCCCACTGGGCCTCCCATTGTATATGCCTTGATCCCATCTCGTACCAGTGGGAAAGGCTAGGATGGCGCCAGGGAAGACATGGCCGCAACGGATGGTGCCCATTCCAACGGGGAGCGCTCCACAGCCGCCAACGCACGCAGGGCAGGAAGAGGAACAAGAGTGACTAGAATGAAATGTGCAAAGTAGGAGAGTGCAGCCATCGGGCCGGGTTGGCTGGACGCCATATAAAGTGTGCCTACGTTGCCAGCCCCTCACCAAAGCATGTGTTCCCCCTTCCGGCCGCCTGTGCCAGTCCTCTTCTCACCATGGGAGGCTGCGGCGGGCGACTGGACCTGGCGCAAAGCCGTGCGGGTGCGGGGTGCGTGGAAAGGGATCCAGGAGATCAGCACCCCACATATGTGCATGTGTATACCTGCCGCCGGCGACCCTAGGCTGGTCTGACTGTCTGAGGCTTCCAGTGTCCCGGCCCGGAGGACTTTCGCGGATTGCGTCTAGTTTCCGATCCGCTCCAGCCCATCCTACCTCCAGGCACTGTCCTCCACAAGGCTGGGTCCACCCCGAGGGACGAATCAGAGCCGACCGACAGCTCAAGGCCTGGCGTCGAGCACATGCATTCCACCCCATTGGTGTCGACCCCTCCCCCAGGCCTCACATGGCCATGCGGGCCCACATTTCCTCATCGGCCGGCGTCAGCTCCTCCCGCCGGTCGTACGGCGTCCCGTTCGGCTTGCCGTGCCACGCGCCGGCCGCCTTGGGCGGCTCCG